>CAAKMY010090594.1:0-19732 GCA_901111285.1 Corrigiola litoralis | reverse complement strand
GCTCTGGGAAGTTCATGAGGAGGTTTAGGCTGCCGGAGAACGCGAAGATGGAGGAGGTTAAGGCTAACATGGAGAATGGTGTGCTCACTGTGACTGTTCCCAAGGCGGTAGTGAAGAAGCCTGAGGTTAAAGCAATTGACATCTCTGGTTAAGTATATGATCGCAGTGAATTCTGATGATTAAAGAGTTCGCTTGTGTGTTTAATGGGTCATGGGTGGTTTATGGTCTATAATGTAATACGGAGTATTTGTTTTCAGTGTGTCCATTTCAGAAGTGGAGTTGTGTGCTTGATATGTTATTGTAAGCCTATTGGTCGATCAATGTATAAGTAAAGGAGACTATTAATGTTGTTCTTGTAATTCCTAATTTTAAGCCTGTTGTTTTATCAATGCATAATAGAAGCGTTTTCCTTTGAAATTTAGCTTTTGTTTGATAAGCTATGATCAATTGTGCATTTTTGAATTAGTATTTTCATACACAATATCATAAAGTAAACTTTTACATATGGCTAGTGTGCGTAACTAATCTAAACCCAACACTTCAAGGGAGCGAGGTACGTAGTAGGAGTTGATTCTAGCTCCTCAACGGTGGTGCGTAATCTTACTAGAGTGCAACCTCTTAGGTTTATATAATTATATTAATTATCAAGTAATTTTCCATTAGTATTTACATGTCTGATGTTTGTCATGCTTCATCTTGTTTCCTCAGTCGTCCTGAAGCATATGTTCAGAGGTTGCTCGTTTTAGCACAACGGACTAGAATAAGTTTTTTGTTGCAAAGAGTGAATCTTTAAGAAGTTTTGTATTATTGATGCCTTCTTCAATTGAAAGTGATGTCAGAAATGGGCAGGCTGCCGCATAGTATATTAAGAGTGCATAGTATATTGAGAGCGCACAAGTAGCATAGTATATTAAGAGTGCACAAGTAGTGCGTAATTGCTGAAGTCATCATACTTGATGCCCACGAAAAGAGTACTTTGGCTTATCCACTGATTTGTGAACAATCGGGATCCAGCAGTCAACCATCTCAAAAACAATGGCTAAAAAATGTGGCAAGTTGGGCTCCATGCCTCCGTTCTTATTGTTGCTTTTTACAAGAGTAGTGTCAGTAAACTAATTTAATTCTTATACTATATATACGTCTATGCATCCCTTTTTTTTATATGAATTTGTAACAAGTAGGCTTAAGCAGCAGCAGTTGTAGTGTTCTGCTTATGGGTGAGGTAATGGATGCCAACCAAATGCAAAGGAGAGGAGTGATTCTCTTTCCAGTACCTGAAGCAGGCCATATGAATCCAATGTTTCACTTGGCAGCAGCCCTCCACTCTAAGGGCATATCCATTACATTCATCCTCACAAAATACAATGCTCCAAATCCCTCAGATTTTTCTCCTAATTACACCTTCCATTTCATTGATGATGGCATAGAAACTCGTCCTTCTAGTCCAGTAGCTTTTATGGCTGCCCTTAATGCCAATTGTATGGAGCCTTTTAGGAATAGTATCGCCGCGATTTTAGGCAGCCAACCTGTGAATAGTTCTATCGCTGGCCTTATCACAGACCCATTTTGGAAATTCACAAGGTCAGTTTGTGAGGAGTTCAAGCTTCCACGGATCATGCTCCACACATCCACCATAGCGGACTTGGTGATCTTGACTTCCCCCAATGTACTCCAACACGAGGACTACTCTCTGTATCCAGGTACTTCAAAAGCCTCGTCTTATAATACGCATCACTATGTACAACACTACTTGGTAAAAGTGGTACTTATCAACTTATCTACTGCTAATCATATTCATAAATTATAATAGTAGCAAATCCAATCGGAATTAAGGTAGTAAAGTGGACAAATTGATCGAGGTCAATGTTTCATTCTTTTAATACACTCAGTTTATATTTGTTCTGTGATTAGCAATTGGGATCAGAAAACATAAGTTGCTAGGTGATGGCTGAAATAAGTGATCAATTACTATTGTTGTTGTAGACTTGTTTTATCTTAGATTACTGACAGTGGCTTACTTGTTTTCTGTTTTACTTTTCACCAGTAATAATTGAGATGGTAGAAGAAATTAAGGCTTCATCAGCATTAATATGCAACTCTTTTCAAGAATTAGAAGGCTCTTCACTAACAACACTACGGCAATACCTTCCTGAGCTACCAATCTTCCCGATCGGACCTTTGCACAAATACTCTACAACGTCCGTAACCAGCTTCTTGGTCCAAGACAAAAGCCCCATCATGTCATGGTTAGATAGTCAAGCACCAAAATCTGTATTATATGTCAGCTTTGGGAGTTTGGCAACAATAAGCGAGGCTGAATTTCTGGAGATAGCTTGGGGTTTAGCCAACAGCAGGCAACCATTCCTGTGGGTCATTCGAGGGGGGCTAGTACAAGGCTCCAATGATTCCCAACATATTCCAGAAGGTTTTTCAGAGAGTGTAGGTGAAAGGGGACACATTGTGACTTGGGCTCCCCAGCAAGAAGTGCTAGCACATCCAGCAGTTGGCGGGTCTTTTCTACATGGTGGCTGGAACTCGACCTTGGAGAGCATTTCTGAGGGGGTGCCAATTATTTGTATGCCCTGTCTATTCCCTGATCAGAAAACGATTGCTAAGCATGTATCTGATGTTTGGAGAATCGGATTACGACTGGAGAAAGGGGCCGGAAGAGGAGAGGTAGAGAGCACTATAAGAAAACTGATGGCTGAGAAAGATGGTGAAGAGATCAGAATCAGAATGGCATCATTCAAAAGTACGGTTATCAGTTGCCTTGCTGAAGGTGGCTCTTCCTATGAATCGTTACAAAAGCTCTCTAACTTTCTGATACCAATTTGATTTTCTGCAGAGATATGAGAAAATAGAACTTTTTATGCATACCAAGTTTGCTTAATGAAAGTTGGGTAGCTTTTTTTTATCACTTGATAGTTGTTTTGTTAGTGTGATCTTACAAGGATGTCTTGGACCGGTGTCTCTGTCAAAAGAACGTGGTATTTCTGCAAATCCAAATGATCTACGATTCTACGGTACCTTTTTATTTACAGAGCATATTTTGTTCAATTGCTTTGAAAAGAACAATCAAGTCGTCCTTCCTCGGAAAAGTAAGCAAATTGTAGGAACTTGGTTGGATGTAGAGGCTTTTACCTCATCTGGATTATGGCGATTGAGAAGCCTTTCCACAATGCTACTACAGGGCAATTGCTACTTGTTAGGTGTTGCAGTGGTGTCAAATAGCCTGAAGTGGCAGAGGAAATCTAGGCATCTACAGTGCAGCTTGCTTTGTTGCTTCACTCCCGTCATCTGGAACTTCGGACAGTCCGATTAACACTGAGGCATATATTCTTTTTCCTACTTTCTGCGTTCAACTTAGAGTTAGGGACACACTGAAAGGAAAAACTATTTATGTAGATGCTCTCCTGGTCTGTTCTTTGGAAACCAGATGAGTAATCTGATTTTGCACCATCATTTCTCTCTTGTACACAAATGGAATGCTTTAGAAGTTTGTTTTTCATTGCATAATTGATAGTTCGAAGAATCTGAAGGTTGCATAATCTGTGAGTTGATATTGCCCGAACTCTAACATCTCTAAATGCGAATTCTTTATTTTATTTGTTGATGTTAAATGACTAACAGCTTATAGATTGTTCACATTCCTGATAAGTAGGCAATAAGCCTATCTAATGATTTGTATGAAGAACCACCTTCCAGAAGACAAGTACTTGACTTCTCCTTCAGAGCTGTGATTCTCGTCCTCATTGCTTCACCTTCTTCTTCTACCATCAGTTTTCTTATTGCCCTCTTTATTTCTTCCCTTTTCATCCCCTTTTCCAACCATAATCCTATCTGCCAATTTTCGCTTATATGCCTTGCATTAGTAGCTTGGTCAGCGAAAAAGGGCAGGCAAAGCATTGGCACACCTTCACAAATGCTCTCCAGAGTTGAATTCCATCCACAATGTGTCCAGAACCCTCCAACAGCAGGGTGAGATAAAACCTGCATCTGAGGTGCCCAATTCACAATATGTCCTTTTCCATTCACCATGTCTAGGTAACCCTCGGCCAACGGATCATATCCTTCTGAGTCTTGAATCAACCCATCGCGAACAACCCACAAGAAAGGTTGCATGCTATTGGCCAGTCCCCAAGCAATTTCCAGAAACTCTGCTTTGTTCATAGCTGCAACACTCCCAAAGCTGACATAGAGTACCGACTTCGGTGCTTGGGTGTTTAGCCAAGCAATTGATGTTTGGTCTTCTGTCAATATGCTTACAGTAGAAGTTGGTGAACACTTATGTATTGGGCCTATTGGGAAGACGGGGATGGAAAGGACTTGCTGAGCTCTAGATATTGAGGAAGCTTCAAGTTCCTCGAAAGTACTGCAGATGACTCCTTGGGAAGTCTTGATCTCTCTCACTACAGTCGCCATTATCTCATGTTGTGCCTCTGATGGAAGGTCTCTGAATTTAATAGGTGCAAGCTCTGGCACTGGTTCATCTAACATAGAATCTGAAATTCAACACAGAGGAGAGGGGTCAAGGGATTGACATACAGGATTTTACATCATAAAATGAATGTGATTATCTGATTTGACACCTCCTAATCATACTGACTAACTAATATTTCTCCTCAGCCAAATCAAGGAAAATTTAATTTCAGTAACTGTATAATATTCTACAGAACGTGTCTCTCTCAGTATTAGTATCTGGTAAACATGTTAGTACTTTAGATTACTGTGTTCAGGAATCTCAGGTTTTCCTGCTACTGTGATGAATGACACAAAAAGGCTATACATCAACTAGCTGACAGAAGTCGTACATCATCAGGAACCAGGGTTGATAAGTCTGATCACTTTTTAGATCATTCCTAACATAGACATAACTAAAAAATGGTCCTTACAACTTACAAGGCTAGACTAGCAATTAAGACTTTGCAGAAATGGAGATTTAATGGTTGGAAAATACCTTTGAGGGGAAAATAGCCCTTATCTCGGAGAGATGACAGGGACTCATAAACAACAAGAGACGTTATGCCACCAGTTCTCACCACCATCCTAGGGACCTTACAAGTATCCGCGATAGACCCTACGAACTTCCACACGGGATCAGCAATCAGACATGCAACTGGCTCTTGGTCAGCTCCAATAGTCTCACTCAAAATCTGAGACAGGCAGTCCTTAAACGGTTCCAAGCATCTAACATTCATGTCAGACAGGACTTGATGAGCATCAGATGGAGGGGCCTTGGCATATGTTTCGACCAAGCCATCATCCAAGAAGCGAAAAGTGAAGTGTGGGAATTTGTCAGGATTTAGAGCGTTATAAGGGGTTTGTATTATGGTGATGGAGAAGCCTTTGGAGTGTAGGAGATGTGCTAGATGGAGCATAGGTGTTACATGGCCTTGAAATGGTGTAGGGAATATGAGCAATCTGCGGTTCATTCTGTTCTGCTGCATCATGCCCTCCATTGCGGATTTGGTTAATTCCTACAAGTCAAGGTTGGCATCTGGCTACTACTTTGAGGAGATAACTAATGGGGCTTTCGGACAAAAGAAGTAGTGGGGTATGAGTTAGACTAATGTGGAAGTCTGGGTAACGTTGTGATTGTTGTATCTTTCTTTGTTTGTCTGGTTAGATTAGAGGTGTCTGTTACTTGATTGGAATGATTTTACTTTGGAACTTCGCTTATTGAGAAGCAAATGGATGAGGAATAGACACATTCCATGAAATCAACGATACTATTCTTCTATAAGAGTTGGCATTGATGATTTTTTATGTCTTATAATAAGTTAAAATAAAGTTTCACCACAAAAAAAAAAAGTAAAAGTAAAGTGCAAATGCTCTATGAACTCAGACGCAAGATATTTAATGCAGGCAGAAGATGTTAGTAACTTAGTATCACACGAAAATATGGAGAAACTTATCGATGTGTGTCAGTGTGTAGAAAAGGCAATGATCAATTTCTAGATTCTCAAGTAAGTGCAGTAGATGCAGGAAAATATTTAACCCATAACATTCTTTGTTGTAACGAACAAATTCTCTCTTACAATACAAATGTAACAGTAAAATACATACTACCATTATCCATCTTTTATAGAGAAGTAAGAACTCCTTATTTACATATATGACCATTCTATGTTATTGCTTGAGGTGGCTTTAGCTCCTTTTTTCAGCACCGCAAAATGATAAAATGTGACTGGTCAGTTTATCCAATGATTCATGAGACGATCCTCCTTCCTTGAGACAATGATCTGCTTCATTCTTCAAAGCCTCTGCTCTTTTTCTCATCTCGTGGCCTTCTTTTTCTACCATCAATCTTCTGATTGTGCGCTCTATTTCTTGTCTGCTTAAGTCTTTCTCAAGCTGCAATCCGATCCCCAAAACATCGCTTAAGTGTCTTGCATTCATCTTCTGATCGCCGAAAAATGGAAGGCACATCATAGGTACTCCTTCACAAATACTCTCAATGGTAGAATTCCATCCACAGTGTGTCCAAAATCCTCCAACAGCGGGATGGGCCAAAACCTCTCTTTGAGGTGCCCACGCAACAATACGGCTCCTTCCCTTTACAGTCTTCAAAAAATCATCTGTAAACACATCATCATTTTCTTCTGAGCCGTTAATTAACCTGGGCCGTGCTGCCCACAAGAATGGCTGCTCGCTTTTGGCTAGCCCCCAGGCTACCTCTATAAATTGTTCCTTGGTTATTGCTGCAAGAGTTCCAAAGCTCACGTAAAGGACAGAATTTGGTGCTTGTGTGTTTAGCCAGTTGATGGAGCCTTGGTCTTGAGTGATTAAGCTACGCATAGACGTTGGAGCGTACTTGTGTAGTGGCCCAACTGGGAAAATGGGAGTAGATGGGAGCTTCTTATGAACTCTGTCTAGTATTGTCCCCTCAAGTTCCTTGAATGTATTGCAGATAATTCCTTGACGGTAGCTCTTGGTTTCTCTAGCCATATAATCTATAGTATCATGATATGCCTCTGAAGGTAGGTCTTTCACTTTCAGGGGTGGAATCTCTGTCACTGCTGCGTCTTGTTCAGTCGCTGAAAGCAATGCAACAAAAAATTAAGAAATGATCATATTAGTCAATAACAGTGGCTTTAGTGACTACCTAGTACCTACTCAACCTTGAATGCTACTGTATATAGCAATCTAAGTTTATCCCTGTTGGCACTTCTTCTGATGTTTAAGATACATTAACGAGAAAAGCTAATGGTTGTATAATCTGTCTAGTTCTGCTATGCTTTTCTTCGTTTCCTGAATGACATTTGGTTAATTTTTTTTTTTGAGCTACTGACTAAAACAAAGGAAAAATCCAAGCTGATGTTGCATGTAATTGAATGAAGTCAAGAGGTACCTTGAAGGGGATAGTAGCCTTTTTCACGTAGGAGTGGCAATGAGTCGTAAAGGATTACCGCCAGCAAGCCGCCAGTTCTTAGTGCAAGCCTTGGGAGATTGAATTCATCAGCAACAGTCCCTGCAAACTCCCATAAAGGGTCTGATATCAAGCAAGCAATCAGCTCCTTGTCCTTCGAAGCATCGTCCAATATCTGGGACAAACAATCCCGGAACACCGCTGAGCAGGTCCTGTTAAGTAAAGATATGGTGTCCAAAGAACCTGTGGACGGGGGAGCTTCATCTTTTGACAGAGGATCTTCAATGTAGTGGAAGGCTAAGTTGGGAAATTCAGTTGGATCCGGAGCATTAAAGCGGGTTTGGATTATGGTTATCGAAAATCCCTTGGAGTGAAGGGCATTGCCTAAACTGAGCATTGGGGTTATGTGGCCTATGTAAGGCTGCGGAAACAGTAGCACCCTACAAGACAGCTTACTTTCTTGCTTGATCTCCATAAGGATTGTTCACAACTGAATACTCACTGCAGGTAATTTATCCTTCTTATATTGACAACTTCATGGGAATGTAGCTGCATGAGACTTTTCTACAAAGGGGAATGGCTCCTATCAACTTTTTTGTTAGTTATGGATCATTGCTTGCATATGATGCTTGCGTAAACTTCTTTAGTTTTGGCACTTGCGATCACTATACTATTGAGGAAAAGTTTTATCTAAACTTTTCCGATTGATATATCGTCAAATTTGTCTCTCATCCTATTTCTGGTGGCATATGCCGCACATCCCGTTGGGTCTCCAGTGTGATGTAATTTATCACAAGATTCACTTGTATAGGATTTTGTCCATGCTATTAAAAATTTGAGAACAAGGAACGAAACAGAAACAAGTTTGTGTAACTTGAGATGAAAGGACTACCGCATTACCACACAGTTCATTGACAGCTGCTGTTTCCATTGGACCAGAAGGAGCCAGCTTGGATTAAACTTACAAGAGCTTGCAAGGATAGGTGTCTGTAGGCTGATGATCAATGTTCAAGCCTCTCAAATGAGTTCAAAAGGATAACTATTACAGTCAGTGGATTTACATTGCAGGGATTTAGAGGGGGGCCGCCAACTTAAAAAATAAAATGTCTACACATAGATTTTTCCAGGAAAAAAAAATAACAATAAGATATTAGGCTTGTCACTTGGTGATCTTGAGGTCCCAAATTTAAGCCGCCCCACTAAAGACTCTTGGGAAAAATGTAATGTATATTTCTATATCTTTTAGCACTAACAACTACTATGAATAGTAGTAAATTTTTGTTAATTTTTTTTTAATTAATTTATTCATTTTAATTCGGCCCCTCTTAATATACAATCCTGGATCCGCCCCTGATTTACAGCTCAATGTTAGTTGGCCTTTTTCAACTAAAACAAAAAAAAAAGCCTAGTGGAAATTTATGTGGCATCACTTCCTGAATCTCCTGATTTGATACTGCTCAAATTGTTACAACCAATGATAGAACATGAGAACATGCCAAAGCAACTAAGATGATCCTACTTGAGAGTTGAGATCATATGGGAAATTCGCCACACAAGACATGATATTTGTCGTTTTTAATCACTTGTGTAAGTTACGAACTACTCCTCCGTATCTCATACCTATGGGAGAGAAGAGGCTAGGCGTAGTGCAAATTTGGTTGTCCATATATTGGCCATCATATTTCTTCTACTTGGGTAGTTGGGTGCTTGAAAATTGATGTATTCAGGGTGGAGATAAATTGAGTAGAAAACTTTTTACAATCTAGTTCAAAAAGACAAAAAAAAAAAAAAAATGAATCGTTCAGATATACTCTGCCTTCTAGTAATGTCTATCACCACCGCTTCGTGCATGTTCTATTCCCCTGTTTACACCAACTCTCGCCACGTCTAACTCACTTTCAAGAACACTCCTGATTCATCCTCTCTTCACTTATAAATTACACCCCCATCACGCCCTTTCTTCTCATCTCATAATCACAGCACAAAAACCACAACAACATCCTCACAAACACCTCACATAGCTTAATTCTACAAACCAACCAAAAAATGTCATTGATCCCAACCAACATCTTCGGAGGCCGACGAGGCAGCGTGTTCGACCCATTCGCCATCGACACATGGGACCCCTTCTCCGACTTCACCTCAGCTCTCTCCTTCCCTAGGACAGACACCTCCAAGGAGACGGCCGCTTTCGCCAATGCCCGTATCGACTGGAAGGAGACCGAGGACGCCCACGTCTTCAAGGCGGACTTGCCTGGTGTCAAGAAGGAGGAGGTCAAGGTCGAGGTCGAAGACGGGAACGTGCTGAGGATCAGCGGCGAGAGGGGTAGGGAGAAGGAGGAGAAGACCGATACTTGGCACCGCGTCGAGCGTAGCTCTGGTCAGTTCCTTAGGAAGTTTAGGCTGCCTGATAATGCTAAGGTTGATGAGGTCAAGGCTGCTCTGGACAATGGTGTGCTCACTGTCACTGTTCCTAAGGCTGAGGCGCCTAAGCCTGAGGTCAAGTCCATCACTGTTTCGTAAATGAGTTTCGGCCAGGGAGTTTGAGGTTGTAATTTGCAAGCTTAGTGTCTTAAGTGATGTGATATGGTGTGTTAAATAAGGGTTAAGAAGGTTCTGTTTTCTATGCGTCTACTACCTTGCTTAAGTATGTAGTATACTACTATACTAGTATGTATGAAGGTTGAGCTATTTTTATATGTGTTGAACGGTTGTCATATGTAATTTATGTAATATGGTATGTATGTTTCCTATTCTTGATTATATTGTTGCTTTGCAATTTTGCTGAACCCAACCCTCACGAATTAGAGGATCTTTGTTATGACGTGATATTATATTGTTAAGTTTGATGGATGATTTGAAGTTCTATAGTGAATACAAAATCTGAGGTTTGTACTAGGACTAACCTAGTAACGAGGGATCATCATATATGGTTGAACAAACGTAGGAAAGTCTGTGATGTAGATTGGCATATACAATGCGCTCACTAAATTTGGTCGAATTGGTCGAATTGAAATAAGATGACTGAAATGATTGCAAACATGACAAAAGTCTATGGTAGTTCAGAATAGAATTGCATGTACAATGCACTCACTAAATTTGGCTTTCATGATGCCTGAATTAACTTGATCAAACAATGTACTGGATCAGTTTCTTTCTCTGTTTCAATTAATCGTAACCTTTCGTCCTTGTAGAGGGATTACCGGAATAGATCTCTTCTTCCATTATGTGTTTCAATAGGTGTGTTGAGACCATTTCAAGCGTCTTTACAATAAACTCATTGATATCTAAATCGGTTGACCTGATAGGGGTGTAAATCGGTCGGTTCGGTTTTCAAGTCTAAACCAAATCGAAATATTTCGGACTTGATTTTTTTTTTTTTGAGTCCGAAACCAAACCGAATTAGTTTGAGTCCAAACCAAACCAAACCAAACAAAATTGGTCAAGTTCAAAGTCCGAACCGAAGTCCAAACTTTTATTTTTTTCGGAAAATATAGAGCATATTTGATACTATTTTAGAATTTTACGATAAAGATTTGAAAAAATAAAAATTAATTCTCGTTCCGATGAAAGAGTTTAAATATAACAATACCGATACGTATTATATGCTATGATACTAGTACATTTAAAGATGTTCCACACTTTCAAATAAGTTTTATATAATTATTTTTTTTTTATAAAATTCGGAATGTAGTTCGGACTTCGGACTTCAAACCCTCAAGTCCAAATCCAAACCGAAATATTTCGAACTTGGTTTTTTGAGTCCGAAACCAAACCGAACTCCGAAAAGCCAAACCAAATAGCTAATTTGGTTTGAATCGGTTCGGAGTTTGGACTTAGTCCAAATAACTTTCACCCCTAGAGAAGGAGGGTTAAAATTTTATATCCTATTTTTTTTGATATATTGAAACAATTAATGTTGCAAGAGACGGAGATATGAGAATTCGTATCTATAAAACTCCTAGACAGGTTGAAGTTTCAATCATTGGGCATTTTCCTTTGCGTAATCTAATCCGTGTTTGCCATAAACAACATAATACTTTAGATGCATTAAAATAATCTTCAATGACAACTTATTCATATATTATCAACAATTAGATCGTTGTTACAGAGTAAATAACACCAGTTAAAATCTAATTTAACGGTTAGATACCAGTTAGAAAAGTCTAAAGTTTAAGGACACCCGTCAGAATTACTCCAAAAAAAAAAAAAAACCATCATCTACAAAAAGCAACCATATAGATACATTCATGAAATCTCAGTAGGCCCAAAACTCACACGAGTACATCGTTCTTTTAGCCCAAAACAAATCGAAATTTCTAATTTCTACATTTCGTCACTAAAATATTTCTTCTTCTTCCTCGCATTCTCTTGCATAGTGTAATTTGTGTTCCCCAAATCTCCCCATTTCCCACTCTCACTCTACCCCACTAACGAAATTCCTACATTTTTCCGCAAAAATTCATAGCTTTTGCGCCCAAAATTCCCTTCTCATTCAATTAAACGAACCAAGTTAATACAAAAACAAGTAACAATCAAATCATATCATATCATATCATATCATATTATACACCATAGCATAACATTGCCCAATTTGGGCAGGTTGAAGATGGTGCAGTTAAACCTCATCCCACTACTGTTTATCTTAGTCGTCGCGACAACCTCCTCAACCGTTAGATCAACCCCTCTATCGTCGAATCCCCTCCTCGGCATCTCTCCTCAAGGTCTGCACCCCCACTTTTTTTTCTTTAATTATATATAATTTTTTTGTATATTATGATTACCATAAAGTGTAATTTTGTTAAATATGTGTGTTTGTCAGATGAGAAGTATTATGGCAGTGGGGCGGAATTCATAAAATGTAAAGATGGATCCAAGAAAATCAATCGGAGTCAGCTCAATGATGACTTCTGCGACTGCCTTGATGGTTCCGACGAGCCGGGTATACATCATTTCGTTTTTTAGTGATTGGTTATGATTTGAACTGTGATATCGTTCGACCACCTAAGTCAAATGTGGACTATAAAAGGATACGATACTTGCCCGTTCCAGTGTATGTGTCACATTAACCACTTTTATGCTTATTGAGAAACAACTAGTCTTGGGAGAGACCGTCTAAACTTTTGTTATAAAAGTAGACCAAGCCATGTTGGCCCAATAAAGGCATATAAATATACAACTAATTTGGGGTTGTTAGGAGCTTATGAAAATTTACCTAGTAAATAATTGGTCTACTTAAGTAGACGGTCGTTTCCAATAATTTGGGATTGAGAAATTAGTTATTTCTAGCTCAAATTGCATTGGTATTGTTCATGACATATAAATTTACATTTGTCATGATATAATAGTTGAGGTTGATGTTGCATTGCTAACATAGAGAGATTGATATTGTGGAATGAAGAAAATTGGCCAAAGCGACAAATAAGGTCGAGTTTTGGTAACAATGACCAGGTTTGTGTTATGAAGCTAATTGAAATTTGCTTGGGGTGGTAGTTGATCATGGATGTGAACTCTAATAATGGCCTAGAGTGAAGGGTGTGTTCATGTGTTCGTGTGTTTGAAGGTTGATGTTTTAAAGTGGTGGATCACAGGAACATCGGCGTGTCCAAATGGAAGATTTCATTGCCAAAATACAGGCCATATGCCGCTTGTATTATTTTCTTCAAGAGTGAATGACGGTATCTGTGGTAAGAACGAGATTGCTGTTTGCGATATGTTTGCAAGTTGTTCCTCTTGTTTTGGAGCGTATATCAAGACCACCTTTTATCCTTAGTGCAGATTGCTGTGATGGAAGTGATGAATATGATGGCCAGGTCAAGTGCCCTAACACGTGTTGGGAGGCTGGTAAGGCGGCAAGGGAGAAGTTGAAGAAAAAGATTGCTACCTATCAAGAGGGGGTTATATTAAGGAGAAAGGAAATTGAGCAAGCCAAGATAGGATTTGCTAAAGATGAGGCAGAGTTGTCTAAGCTGAAGAGCGAGGAGAAGGTACTCAAGGGGCTAGTTCAACAGCTCAAGGGTATGTGCCATCTTCTTTTCTTCTTTCTTGTTTTAGGTGTCATTGATTAAGTTTAGGGACTACCAATGGTAAGTATTTGACCGTCAACCTCTTAAAGTTGGACTTGTTAAAGTTGTTAAGTTAGTGAGCATTGCTTCAGTTCATTTCATTACTTGAAACCGTGGAACACAGGCACTATTCAAACCATACATTTCAAACTTATGTTGGTATGTGAACTTACTATCTTGTACCATTAAGACTATATGCACTGGGTTCTCAAAGGGAAACTACTAATGTTTGCAATTGAAATGAGACTTGTGGAAGTTGAGTACAGTTTATCTTTCATAACCTTATTTGTGAGATGCTAACGATCTTGTAAGGCAACTTAAAGTCATGATAGGGCAAAATGTAAATATTTGTTGACTGGTAAGTGCCAACAAAACTTTCTTTAGTTGTCTTATGAGGTAAATGGGCTGTTTGGGGAAGATTAAAGTTTTCTGGTTGCTTAACAAACTGGTGGCTCTTACCAACTTAGATATCTTAAAATGTTAATCAAATTGCGTTATTACCTTCAGAGTGGGTTGGTCGGTCAGAATTTCTGATAATTCATTCAGGTCATATGCTTAAATTATTTAAGTGTTCCTACATCTGTCTCATAGATCGTAAAGAAGAGATCGAAAAACAAGAGGAGAAAGAACGTCTGGAGAAGGAAAAAGAAGAGAAACTCCGGAAGGAGGCAGAAAAAGAATCTGGTCAAGAGAAAACAGATGATGAGAAGAAAGCAGAGAGTGAAGAAAAAAAACATGGCGATACTACATATGATGATACAGTGGGCAACATCGAGGAATCAACAGAGCAGGTTTGGTTAAGTGTCTATCATGCTGTAGATTCTTTGAGATTCATGTAAATGAGTGATTGTCCTTGTGGTATGTAGCTTTCTCATGACCAATTATTTGGACGCTTAATCTTATATCGTGAGAAAGTGGGGAGAAACGATGCAAGCTGGCTTTTGGGGTTTTGTGGGTTTGGTATGGTGGTAGGAATGAAGAGGAGGGTGGTGAAGAGGAGAGTGATATGAATATTTTGTGTATAACAATAGGGTAGTAGTGTGTTGATGATTATTGTGTTTTGCCTTTTGGTCCGATTAAAGTCTATAGGGGTAACTCCATAACTTTGGTTGTGGTGATCATCCTCATATATTATAGAAATGGATTTTTTGGCACCATATTTAGAGACATTAATGTTATTTCCTTATGTGATAATGATGATCTGACTGAGATTTGTAATTGGATTTTTGAGTGTTGTTGTCCAACACATCTCATTGTTTTCTTCCTCATCTTGTAATTTGATTCTGGCAAATCGTCTTGCATAGGGTTCTGAAGAAGTGGATTCTAAAACTGAGCATGGTGATGAACATAAGGTTGAAGGATCTCCTAGCGCTGCAACTGAGCCGGTAAATAGGAACTTGAACATTGTCAACCCTATGCCCCCCCCCCCCCCTCACCCGGCGCGTAGAACATGGACGTTGGAACTTGTGTCCAGAATTTCCTTAACATTTCAATTTATGTGATTGACTTCTTATCTCTTACCTTGTCAAGCCTGCGAAGGAGAACATCGAAGAAGTCACTTTTGCATCCGAGTATGTTCCTCCTGAAAATGAGGTCTGTCCCTTTTATTCTTTCATTCTCATAACAAATATTGATTCGATGACTAAATTGTACCCTTGTTTCAACACTAGTATAATTTTGAATGAACTCTTCTACGCTTTTTCGACATTCGGTTCTTTAGCAATGCTACTGTAGCTCATTTCCCTCTCGCAAAATTTTAGGATGTTCAATGTAAAGTTTGAACATATCATATGGTACTGGCTTCATGTTTTTCTTCAGTATAAATGGCTCCTTGATGTAAAGCTTTGTGCTCACTGTATGCCTTTTGCAGCAAGAGGCACCTGTGTCTGAAAATACGGCTGGATTATCCAAGGAAGAGCTAGGGCGCCTGGTTGCTTCTCGTTGGACAGGAGAAAAAACTGATCACGAAACAGGAGGTGCTGATGTTGTTAAAGACATTGATGGTGAAAAAGAGATACCAAAAGATGACCAAGAAGACGATTATGATGGCTATGCTTCAGAATTTGATGATAATAACCACAAATATGATGAAAATGATGCTGATGATCACAAATATGGTGAAGATGACGCTGATGATCACAAGTATGGTGAAGATGACGCTGAGGACCACATGAATGATGATTTAACGGCAGATGATCATGAGGATTCAAGTTCTTACAAGTCAGACTCTGAAGATGAATCAGAAGGGTCAGGTATTTAATGATTAAAAGCCCTCTCCTTGATGATGTTCTTAGCTTTCTGCACTAGTGGACCACTGTAGTTTATATCAACATTGCTGCGTAACATGGACTGATTCCTTATTTATATCTTGTTTTCATTGGATCATCTTGTGGCACGTAAGACATAGCAGCCTCTAGTAATCCATCATGGCTGGAGAAAATACAGAACACAGTGAAGACCGTTCTGCAGGGTTTTACTTTGTTTCAGACCCCTGTAAACACAACAGGTATGTACTGTGACATTTTATCTTCAATGAACTTGTTTATGACCAAAAGAGTATCTTAATCTAGATAAATTGCCTTTCCAAGCATGCTGAAGTTATTGCTTCCCTACCATCTAGATGCTGCTCGAGTTCGTAAGGAATATGATGAATCAAGTGCCAAATTGTCAAAAATAGAGTCAAGAATCTCAACTTTATCTGGGAAACTAAAACTTGACTTTGGTATGTTTACTTTCTAGTTGCGGCCTCTTTCTATTGTTCTTCTTTTATAGATCAGTCATACTATCATTGGTGTTGCTTTCTAATGCTGACTCTAAACAGGGCCGGAAAAGGATTTTTACTCCTTCTATGATCGTTGCTTCGAAAGCAAGGAGAACAAGTAATGACTGCATACTCTTGTGTTCCTTCAGTTAATGGGCCTTTTTGATGCAAAAAGAATAGTTAATTAGCACATAGATCAAATAATTTAACTTGTGTGTCCCAATTTCTGTATATCCCCTTAATTCTTGTTATAGAAATTGTTGTAGCTCCATTAAGAACAATTATTTCCTCTTCTGTTGCCCTTGTGTGACAGGAACCCACTCTCCCTCTGGGGGACCTTACCTCAAGCTTTTCGTAGTTGCATTCTGCAGGGATTTTAATAAATCTTGACTCACATAA
Organism: Corrigiola litoralis; assembly: GCA_901111285.1. NCBI lineage: Eukaryota > Viridiplantae > Streptophyta > Magnoliopsida > Caryophyllales > Caryophyllaceae > Corrigiola > Corrigiola litoralis. The sequence continues at coordinate 3,138 of CAAKMY010090594.1, read as the reverse complement.
AATAGAATTGAATTTTAGAACGCACTTTTGTTTCAAGATTTAGATTGATGCTTGCATGTTTGACTTTAAGAGCTGCAATATTTGAAGAAAGTAATAACCTAACCATGGTGTAAGGGAAAATATTCACTTTCTTGCAACTATGAATAGTGCATTACACTTCCCTGAATATGATCATATTTTGAACCACATCAGTTTACAGTATAACATTTGGAATTGAGAAATATTTGTTACTTGCACCACCTAACGAATCCAGTCCTATTAATATGACACTTTTCTATTACCTCACACTCTTTTTTCGCCGTGTGCCTAATTTTAGGTATACGTACAAGATTTGTCCTTTCAAAAAGGCTACCCAGGAGGAGGGGCACATGACCACACGGCTGGGGTAAGCACCCTATTATATTATGTCGCACATTATTGCTTCCTCGTCACATGCTGTGCTTGAAAGTTCAAAAGTGGTTCTCTGCAAAGCCTTAGACGAGATTTTCAATTCTTGTACTGGTTTTACGGAAGAAGTGGCATTAAAGGTCAATACCCTTCACAAAATCTGGTCAATATAGAATTATAGACCCTGAAAAGAAGTACTTTTTTGAAAGTAGCTACGTCTGATCTCCATGTTCATATATGTACAATATCCTAGTCCTCGATTGAGTAATGCTGATATTCAAAAATATTATTTATTATTTTGGTCACTTGATACCTATTAATACTTTAGTAACATGAAGTTGAATACTCCGTATATGAGTTTTGGAAGTTAAGTCTGTATTATGTTTGGTTGTTTTACTAATGCTGGCAAAAATTTCTGTTTCTGTCAACAATGTTATTAACGCAGGCAATGGGAGAAATTCGAGGAATCATACAAAGTCATGGTTTTTTCGAATGGTGACAAATGCTGGAATGGACCTGATAGGAGCATGAAGGTAAATCTTCTGGAAACGTTCTCTGCCTCTTTGGGAACTTTTTTTTGAATAGTTGGATTTTTTGTCTCTTTTGAGCTTAATTGCTAAGCAATCAGTATTAATCTATTCAATGACATGCTTTATATCCTGGGTTGATCTTAGAGATTGATGAGCTGTTACTTCCTTGATGTTGACAAGTATGTGGTCTTTGAGATAGGGATTCATATTCACTGTCTTCTGTCTTCCTAGGTCAAGCTCAGATGTGGTTTGAAGAATGAAGTTACTGATGTGGATGAACCAAGCCGTTGCGAGTAATTTCCTCTGCTCCTCTCTATCTCCCCCACCCACGTTCATGCTGTTAGCTTGACTCAAATTTTATCACTGCAGGTATGTCGCCTTGCTGTCCACACCAAGTGTGTGTCTTGAAGAAAAACTTCAGGTATTTTTGTTTGGTTTTCTACTTTTGTGTGTGGATTTACCTTGTCTTCTGTATCCTGGTTTTTAAAGCACATAAAACTGTTTTGGTTTTGGCAGGAACTGCAACAAAAATTGGACGCCTTGAACAAACAGCAACCGACAAATCATGATGAACTATAGACAGGGTGAAGCTATTAGTCCCCAAGATCATCAGTTCTGAGTAGGTGCCACTGAAGATGCAGCTTCTAGGACGACTGAAGTTTCTGAACAGTTTTGCAGCTGTGTTTCCTGGAGAATAGGTTTAGTCTCTCAGGTGGCAGTAGGTCTGGAGGACCCACTAAAGTTTGGTCCTGATATGGATGACTATCTATATGAGCAAAATGAAAGAATCTCACGACTATCCATTTGAATCGTTAGCAAAATGAAAGAATCTCATAAATTATCCTGTTACTAAAGTTAGGAGTTCTTTTTTATAATGAGGTGGAGGACCTTGCTCATTTACAGCTGCAGAGAGGTGTTTTATCTTTATTGACAATTTACTCAATTTGGCTGGGTAACTTGGTGTCAGGTGTTGGGTTGGCTATATACAGATAAATTGGTAATGACACAAACCGTTGAGCGCTTTTTCTTCTTTCGATTCTGATAATACGCAGTATCATAGCTTCAATTGACTACATGCTTTTCACATAGATGGTTCAAAACCACATATTAGATGGTTCAAAACCACATATTAGTGCACAATATGTGGTTTTGAACCATCTATGTGAAACTAATATGTGGTTTTGAACCATCTATGTGAAAAGCATAAACCATCTATGTGAAACTAATATGTGGTTTTGAACCATCTATGTGAAAAGCATGTCAGTCAATGGTGCCATATTGCCATGTCAGAGACCTCAAAAGGTTGGAAATTCTTAGTACTTAAGTAGTTATGAAACTGTATGGTTGATAATAACATTGGTATTCTAGACCAAAAAGTGCGGGAACTGGGTTCTCTGTAGCTCTCGGGGTACCTTGGCTTCGTCGTTGGTATTCTTTTTTGCCAAAAATGATTTTTATTAATCAAAATATAATTAAGGAACGAATTTATTTTTACAACGATTTGCCTATGTATCTATTTCAGAATTGTAAGCGGTAGACGTGTAGAACGAACATCGTACGCAAAGTTTGGAGGATTCGAAAAGTTGGGAAAATATGCAAAAGTTTGTAGGAGACGTGTAGAAAAGTCTCACAATCTCACTCAAGTCGAAACATTAACGGGTCGATCGCCTGTGATGTCTTTCCGAAAGTTTGGTTCTTCGGTAGTGGTTGGTTCAATTTTTTTATGATTCCAGTTAACTCTATTAGGAAGTTATGAAATGTGGAAGTTATGTTGAAGTAATTTGCATATGCCTTTTTTTACACTATTTTACCTTGTACAGTAAGAAACCAGATGCCTTAAGCTTATAAGCTAGGAATTACAAGGACTTTAAATTAGCAATTACAAGTACAACATTAGTCTTCTCTTATACATTCTTCGAGCAATAGAATTACAATCACATATCAAGTGCACAATTCCATTTCCCGCACACTGAAAACAAAGATTACATTACAGACCAGAAACCACGAATTAAACACGTACAACACAAAAGCACACTCTTTATTCATCAGAATTCACTGCGATTATACTTTTAGCCAGAGATGTCAATTGCTTTAACCTCAGGCTTCTTCACCTTCGCCTTGGGAACAGTCACGGTGAGCACACCATTCTCCATGTTAGCCTTAACCTCCTCCATCTTCGCGTTCTCCGGCAGCCTGAACCTCCTCATGAACTTCCCAGAGC
>CAAKMY010090550.1:0-11320 GCA_901111285.1 Corrigiola litoralis | reverse complement strand
AAAAAGGCAATAAAAGTATAATATCGGGCTTTTTTGGGCTTTTTCGGGCTTTTTTTGGGCCACAAGCAAAGCCCAAACCCGGCCCGAAAAAATATCGGGCTTTTTTTGTAGGCCCGAAATCGGGCTTTGGGCCGCATTTTGAAGCTCAAACCCGGCCCAAACTCGGGTCGGGCCGGGCCGGGCCGTCGGGCCGGGCTCATTTGATCAGCTCTATTCGTAAGACTATATGAGTCCATGACGGAACTTCCCCAGCCCATCCGGACTAATCCCAAAACCCACCACCAAGCTGAAGCTTGAGGTCAAGGTCAAGGTCAAGGTCACTATTCAGTCCTAAGTACAAAGTAGTACTTCCGTACTAAAACATTGGACATAGCTGAGGTGGATAATAAGGACAAAAAACAGATTGTGATACAAATATTCTCCGCAAAATTAACATTTTCATCAGTCCTAAGTACATACTACACCAAAAACTAACACTACTTCCCACCATTTTCCATTTTTTGGTATACTCCCTCACTTTATTATACCTATCCATAAAATTAATCCACTCTCATTATTTCGCACTTTATTTTTTATCGTTATTTATTTATCAGTTTCATTAATTTATGCACTCTACTTTTGTAACTGTTTTAATATTCTAGGGTTTCATTTTCCTTATATTTGCTATATCTGAGCAGTTGTATTAAGACCAAGAGATATGACATTATTGGAATTTAGTATATTGATGTAGTTTTTGGCTGTCATGAACTGAATTAGGTTAATCATATTGTTTTCCTGGTGTTGGTTGTTGGATGTGACTAATTCTTTTGTCTTCAACTTATGAAGCTTCTACGGGTACAAGTGTAAAACTAGTAGCATTTTGCGAAAATGAGTGAGGAGTAAAATTTGGTGTGTGTATCAGTATGGGGGTGTTCTGGACTTTCCAGTAATATCAATTTGGACGGTGTTAAAGTTCCAAGGGTGGCGCCCCTCATTGTAAGGAGTGTAGTGTTTGGGGACCTCGCGCTGATGAGGTTGATAGTATTAGTGGGCTCTTGAGTATTTGATAGTTGTGTACATATTTTGTGGAGAATGTCTGTTGATTGTTGAACTATCTTAGATTGAAGACCACTTGATTTATTCTACTTGTAGCTCTTGCCATATTACTAGCTACTCAAATTCTGCTACTTTTCAACCATACTTGTATTGAGAAGGAGACTGGTTTTTCTTTCCCCTTTTCTCTCGATATAACACATTAGGAATGCCGAATGCCTTTCCCCTCAAGTTGGCGATTCACGTTACTTTAGATCAAGTCCTTCTATGATTCTGCACCTTGAAGTGGCTCGTTACCCAGATGTTTTTTTTTTCAGTATCAGAGTGCACTAAAAGAGATTTAAATTTGGGAAGGAAAGAATAAGAAATTTTTCATATGGTTGTTCGTTTCATATTACGGAAGTGTATGAGTTGAATTCTGCTGTAAGGAATTGGAAGGGCTAAGTTTGTAGCCCTCTTTTTATGCATATCCTGATTTTTTGCTCTGTATATGATATATGCAGAGGTTAAAAGCTTAAGACTAAGGTTACCAGTTACCTCAACAAAGAAGGATGAGACAGAAAGGTCTAGCGAAAAGAAGGAAGCTGAAGGCCTCAGATGAATCTTATTCATCATCTCCAGCTGATGTATCTACAGCTTCTCAATCTGGTGATCCAAATGTTACAACTACTCTTGACACAGATGTCACTGTTGTTGTGGACAGGGTACAGGATGCTAGAGGCTACGTAGGGGGACAAATCGCCGGATATATATTTATGTGCAATACTAAAACGAAACCAGAATGCTTTATTTACAGGGTTTTCGGACTTCCTGCTTCAAGGATTGGAGATGTAGAAAACATTAAGCCCAATACTAAGTTGTTCTTGTTTGACATTGACGTGAAGCTTCTTTATGGGCTTTATGTAGCTGAATCTAATGGAACGTTGGCTCTTGAGCCATATGCTTTTGGGGGAAGATATCCTGCTCAGGTACAGAGATTTATCCTTTGTACACGTGATGATTCTGCAGATTGTTTACTTTATGCACTTATAATCTATGGGATATAGAATGGGTTGCTTGCATTTCATTTTTCTTGTCTGTTCTTTGCTGCTTAATGCCTTTTTCTGGAGGGGGGAAGGGGCTGCTGGGTTGGGGGAGGCAACAAGATTGGAAGAGGTATTTGTGATTGTTGTGGCGGACTTAATTTGGAATTGTAGCCTTTGATTTCTAATAGCAGCTTGTTCATGGTTTTGCCATCTTTCTGTCAATAAGCTTGTGCTTTATAGTGGAAAAATAAGCTTTATTGAAAGTAGCATATTGTATTTTTAAATGCCTGTTCCTGTTATATGGTATTCTTCTTCTTGTTCATAACATTACAAGTCTCAGTGAGGAATTACATGAAGTATATACATTTTGAGGCCTGAAATCGGATCTCCGTGGTTGTTGAGATTTAATGTAGCATAACATAGGAGAATATGGATATCTGAAAAGTGCAAGTGAAAAATTGTAAGTTGTGGCTTTTATTGCATGAGCACGATATCAAAATGAGTCAACTTGGGGGAGGAAGAGGTTTCGCTTTCTTTATCCTGCCAGTGGGCGAGGTTTTAAATGAGTTTGCCCTTTGTAATAATATGGCAACATCCTTAGTGCAGAGCATCTAAAAAGAAGAGTCTTAGTTTGTTAGCTCAGTCAGACTCTTGGTTTCAATGCCTTCAGTTTAGTAATTTATACAAATTATGTAACGTGCCATGTCTGGCTTAGTAAAGAATTCAGAGTTCTCCTTGGTGCTTTATGGTGCTGTCACAGTTCATAAATGACATGGTAGTAAGGCACATGGTATGCAAGTTCTGAAATAAATGTGATTTGTCGTCTTAGATTTGGTTTCAAGAATATAAATCTTTTGCGGGATGAGCAGTGGACTTTAGGGCTTCATATAAGCATGGCTGACCGTGTCAATGCATCAGGCTTGTTCTTATTCACTGTTTTCTGTAAATCCGTAATGAATATGGAAGAGCGACAAGAATTGCTTGTAGAAGTCATGGTTTGGTGTGTCTGGTTGTAGGTGTTAACATGGATTACAACTACAAAGCTGTCGATTGGCCCAATCCACATGGATACTTTGTGGACAGAATAGGAAAGACTGACCGAGCTACCAAAGTTGTCAACGAAACGAAAGTTATAAACTTCAAATATATTGGGAGAGCTACTTGAGTGCGATGTTCGTATGTTGTAATCATATTATAGGTGTTATCTTTATATATGAGCATGATATGTACTGTGTAAGCCTACATACTTCTCGTTATTCGTCATTCGTCATTCTTTTTTCTTTTGAACTTTGTTAGGTGAAGTTCTCAATTGCGAAGGATTGTTTACCTTTGCCAGAGGCTGCTTTTAGAGGTGCTATTACTGAAAATTACCGTGCTGGATATAAATCCAAGTTTCAGCAACATCTCAGTTATGAACAAGTAAGTTGTTGAAAGTTGAGCAATTTTAAGCATCAATTTCTTTGTATTTTTTACGTGTTTAATAAATGTGTAATTTAATTTTATTCCTGTGCCCATGCTATGACGAACAGGTTAATAAGTTGGTTTCTCTGTTTCGTCCAATCACTGTACCATCATCACCTCATACATCCCTGACCTTACATAATGATGAGAGAAGTCTCCATATGCGATATATGGAGTCGACCAACCAGAATATTGGCCCCTCATCTCATGAACAGTATGATTTAGCACGATCACATCGTACATATCACACAGATATTCCAGGAGTGCAACATCGTGGTACTCGTGTTGGGTATGTTCATTGTTCACTTCGATTCCAGGATAGGCATAGGCATAATTGAACTACTACTTTTATATTCATTAGGGTTTTGGTGTAAATTATGATGGGAGTAGTGAGGCGACATGCGAGCAATGATAATACTGGTTTAGTCCAGATTAGGCATAACCATAGATAAATACATTTTAGATGGTGTCTTTATTGCAGTTTCTTGAAAAAAAATCTTTGCCTCTTTATTAGGTTGCCTTTGATGCTTTGAATGATGGTTGCTATACTGATTTGTCTCATTAACATCTCTATCAACAGATATGCAAGGAACTGGTATGGTGAGAACCCAAGGCTTCAGTCCACAATTTCTCCTCAACAATGGCAGGCTATGGCTCCCTCACGGCCCTCACCTTTGCCGTCCTCATCCTTACCAGCTACTCAATTGGTTGATAGGACTGCTGAAAATCAGAATCTAAGAGGCCAAAGTCCCTTCTTGAACCTGCCTTCAAGCAATGGAATACATGCCTCCCACAATGGTTCTAACTACGCAGCAGGGGGCCATGGGTACCAGAATCGAGGATATCCGGGTGCTCATCAGGCACTATCAGTGACACCTGAGCAACCTGTCAATGCATACGGGGAGCATCTAGCGTCTGTAAGTAGCTATTACACCCAAAGTCATGGTAATTCAGCTTATGGACATGGAAATCAAGCATATGGCTCTGCCTATCCAACACCGCCTGTAACCAAAGATCAAGTTGATAATGTACCTGGCCTTGAATCTGAGACACACTCAACCTATTGGACTACTGCTTCTGCTGGCTACATGAATCAAGGGTATCCTGTACCTCATGCAACATTTCCTGGCACAAGCACTGATCCAAGAGTTGCCCCAATTCCCAACAGCGCAGCAGTGGGCTATGGATACCAGAATCAAGGATATCCTGGTTATCATCAGGCGCAACCAGTGACCACTGATCAAGGAATTAACAATGTGCCCAATCGTTATGTATATAACTATGAGCAGCATCCAACCTCTGTCAATAGCGGTTATACCCAAAGTCTAGGCGGCCCAGAGAGACTACCCTCTGCAGGCACTGGAGTTGGTGCTGCTAATGCATATTCATATTATGATACTACTAACGCTACAACTTTGGCTCATGAACATGGAAATCAAGGATATTACAGTTCCTATCAGACAGTACCTGTAGCCGCACATCAAGAAGTCAATCATCCTGTTGCCCATGTATCTCAGACACACCCAAGTTAATGAAATACTCTGCATCCTGGCTACTATATACGAAGAGTATTTTACTTCTCTGCTCACAGTTCGAAGGGTATGTGCCCATTCAACACAGCTGCCATATGACCTTCAGTACTCAGTGTTATTACTGGTTCTGGCATGAATCGTGTACCTGAAATTTAAGGATGTAACCGACTTATCACCGTCAAACATAGATCAGCAAGGCAGAAAGAACAATGTGCAAGAATAGATCAGGTAGTGAGTGATGTGTTTGCTGATGCATCTGATATGCACTAAACCTACTTGTCTCCTTGCGGCAGCCTCAATGAATCAATAGTAATCCTAGTTCTCAATTTACGACTGCTGATCAAAGAAGATGGTTATGCACGCATCTAAACTTCTGCTGTGTTTCATACCTGTTGCAGAGTGCTTAAACTTTACATTCATTTCGTAACAGAGTGGTCAGTTATGGCTGGTTGTTGTGTTAATCGAATTTCTGTTTGAGCTGTCAAACATTGTATTTGTATATGTCAACTGTCCGAAAATGCACAAATTATCCTACTAAGACTAGTCTAATTCAACGTAAAATTAGATTAGTCCATAAGCCTAATTTCAAATTACTGAATTACCTTCAAGAAACAGGGGCTTTCACCACCTTCAATCGCCACTGCTTCCTTCCCTCTGGCAATTTAAAGTGGGTGAGATTTAGGTGGATATGGTTTGTATTTTATTGGGTTAGACCGTCTTATGAGTGACTAGCGGTTGAAATAAAATGATACTTAGTGAACACTCTAAATCTGTTCCCCTGTATTTTGTCCTGTTGACATTAAAAAAAAAAAGTTTGATCTTCTAGCTTGTGCCATAAATGGCAATCAATTGTTTGTGAAGTAACGGAAAAGGAGTCTCGTGGCCTTTTGACTAGCGGTATATTTTCAGTCGTTTCTCGTTAGGTTTATCATGGACTACAGATCTTGTACTTCACATAAAACTTGTTCATCATCTGGTCATATTTTTATTCTCCTAAAGAACAGAAAGGAGATATTGTAAACTCAAAATGGAGAGAGTAGTTTACAAATTCTAACCACGCCAATTGCCAAAGGAACAATTGGTGACTTTGGTCATGGTGGAATGGTGGTGCTATACTGCCAGGATCTTTCCTTTACCTCTTGCACTTGTCTTTTACTCACTCATTTCACTCCCCTCACTTTCCCATTTTTTGGTTGAAAATAAGTTACTCGGACAGTCAGTTAAATTACAACCATGGATACAGGCAAAACAAAGACTCCGGATTCTCCTCCAACTATTCTGATGGATATAATAGAAACCTTAATACTCCCCAAATTACCGACAAAATCCCTTGTCAATTGCAAGTGTATTTGCAAGTCATTCAACACTCTTATCTCAACCCCTGAGTTCATCTACCACCATCTCCGCCACTCTATCTCCTCCAACACCAACCGCCTGCTCATCCTCAACATCGACAACCGTGGGCTCCGCACCTTCGACCTCGACTCCCTCGACTCATGTCCATCTTTCTACCTCCCTTTCCCCGACACCTTCAACACCGATAACCGCGAAGTCTACGTCGTTGGCTCTTGCAATGGCTTGCTCTGCCTCAAAACCGTGTCGCATGAGCTCATGTTGGTCAACCCATTTACCGGGGCGTCGTTGGATGTCCCGCTGTTTGAGTTCAGCCCCAGGTGCTGGAACATATTTGGGTTTGGGTTTGATTATCTGAGCAATGATTATAAGATAGTTGTAGTGGAGACTGTGGATAGTATAAAGTGGTGAACTGTGGTTTACAGCTTGAGGGCGAATTCATGGGGCTTGGTCAAGGAACTTACATCCCCTCGATTAGCGCCTTTCAGAGCCTGCTTTTCGAGTGGAAAATCTGCTGCATCGATAGACAATCATTTGGTGCATTGGCTCTTTGGTGACTCGTCGTCTCCCGATGAAAATAGATATCTGATTCGCTGTTTCGATCTTGCGACTGAACAATGGGCCGGAGATGTTCCGCTACCTGAAAGTGAGGTTGATCAGGAAACCGTGGGCCAAGAATTGGGGGTGCTTGATGGCTGTCTATGTCTATTGGTCCCGATAAGTTATCACCAATGGCCGTTACCGGTTGATGTTTGGGTCATGAAGGAGTATGGTGTGAAAGATTCGTGGGTTAAGATACTTGGTGGAATTTCAGATTTGTGTGTTACAGAGACTCTGAGTATTTGCCCTCTTGGTTATGGCAACGACGAGATTTTGCTTAGCAGGGGTGCTAGACATAAAAAGCCATATATGGAGAGGGTTGTGCTTATATGGTATAACACCAAGGCTAAAAAAACTAGGATATCTGAAGTCCATAAGGTCCATGGTGTGGGCCATTTCGCTGATGCTTTTACATGTACCGGAAGCCTAGTTCCCCTCCCTGGTGGTAAACAACTTAGAAAGGCGAAGCACGACTCCAATGTGTAAAGGTAACTTGAATTTGCTGAACAATATGATTATTCTGTTATGCAAGTATTTTTCGGCTGTATTGATTGTTTACTCTGCTTCTCCTAGAATTTTGGCAGCCATGTGTGCACAATTTCTGGCAGACATTGTGAAAACAATTTGTGAGATATGTTGTTACTTGTTCTCTGCTTCTGCCGAGGGCGTTTCATTGACTGTTCAATGTCTAGCAAAAGTGCAAAAACTACTTAGTACCCAACTTGAAGGTAGCTTATGTCACTTTTTGCTCCAATATTTGGTAGCCTATAACAGGAAAATTTGTGACTGGTACATTACACATTTCCTTCAATTTTATCAATAAAATTACTGATGTTTTCGTACTCCCATACCCAGTGGCGGAGCCACTATATAACATGTGGGTGCTTAAGACCCCACAGGTTTTTGCACAGCACCGTAATTTCAATGTATGAGTTAATAATATTAGGCAAAAATTCATAATTTTCTAGTATAAAAGACCCCATAAAGAAAATTGATTGGGGTCTTAACTAACATTGCCTTTAAAAAGACCCCACATCCAAAGATTTCTGGCTACGCCACTGCCCATACCACAGAACCTACTAACCAAAAGACCTCAAATGTAAGATTGAGGCAGCTAGTACGTACAATGGTCGACCAAATAGATTCTAGATTTGTAGCTCAAAGGAAAGATACCTCTTTCATTTTTTTTTTTAAGTTTAGGTAGAGGTAATTTCCTTTCTTGCCTTCTTGTGGACAACAGGTTACTTAGAAGCATGTATAAGGTTCTCAGATTTGTGACCCGTTGAATCACAGCATGCTTTTCCTTGCAGTTATGACATCTTTACAGAGTAGGTTGTGGTTTTCAACTGCAATGAACCATGGGAGTTTATTGCTGACATGTTGATGTGCCAACTCTGCTCTTTTGATCTTCTTGGTCTTTAAAACTCAATGTCGGCTGTTAGTAGTAGTGAAGAAAATTCACCTGCTGGGTCAACCACTAGTGACCCAAGTACCTACTGTGAACCTAGTGGCATGTTTTCTTACAAAAAACAGAAATCTACATGCACCCTTCAGTTGAAGAGTGATGCGTATACTCTGCTGCGGAATGGTGAAGTACTAAACTTTTATCATGGTCGAACGTCAAGTTTTATGAGTATTCGAGTTGTGGGTTTTGGCTGCTCTACACCAAAGGGAATGGAACAGGAGTCGGGTGAAGGAAGTAGCGAAGAGATTATATCTAGTGCTATCCCTATTGAAGTTACTATGGCAACAGGTGAAGAAACTATTACGACACCTGATAATAAGGATGTTGTATGCCCCTTCGATGCTAAATTTGAGTATAGTGTTGGTGTGACTCAAAAGGGAGTGGGAATGTGGAAACGAAGGCGTCGAAGCAACTCAACTTTATGTTACTTCTCCATTGAAAGAAGGGATTTGTCAGAGCGGGAAAATCACCCAGATCACCATCTTCAAGACACGCTCCTTAAGCGTGGTGAAGACCAAAGAAGGAGTGGCTTTAGGACTAAGTACTTTCTTTTTTGCAGGAAGGATGCAAGAATAAAGTGTAAGAGGAAGGCGATGGATTCTCGTGGCGAGCATACTACTAGCACGAAGAAGCTTAAGCATATGCCTTCCTTTGTAGTGGATATAGGCTAGTTAGTTGTTAGTAGATACTTGGTGTTTGTTGTGGTTTTGTTTGTTTAGACCAATGTAAAAAAAAAAAAAAAAACTCTGCTATTTTAGCTCGTGATTAGCACGTCAGCACGTGGTTGTTAGTAGTAGTTAATAACAGAATTTGTTAGCTCAAATGTCACGCCAGCTTAGCTCTGTATAACTACTCCAAGCACCCATAGGAGATCTTCTCTGTAGTACTTCTCTCTTACTCTAATAAATTGTCAGCTATTCTTCTTCAAGTACATTTCTTCCATAACAAGAATTTTCAAAATTAGCTTACTCTTCTCCATTCTAAATTTAGAATCTGGAAGACCTCTATAGTTGACATTGTTACTGTTTAAGTTTAGAATCATACTGTGAGCTACGTAATTGCATTGTTGAAGTAGTGATCAACAATCATTCTAGAATACTAGGCTAGCAGTCACTCCGGAATGTTAAGGTACGGCTGATGACTGAATGTTCTCATCCGGAGTTGTGCAATTACTGTGTTCCTAGTTGGTTGACGAAACAGGCATGCAGATCATTTTTAGCTTAACTTTCCATTCCCCAATCAATTTAGCTTGCAAATCACCCAGTGGACCCATGCCAGGATAGTAACATAATTTAAGCTGTACTTGAAAAGTTGAAATCAAAGGAATGAAAATGTATTTCGAACAAAGCAAAACAATTTGCAATATTAATTCAACCAAATATGATATGACTTAATTAGGTAATGGAGCAAAGGATCCTATTTACTCTTATAATAAACTGATATCTAGTGATCTTCATGCTTTGCCATTCCTGGCAAGGTGATGGGCCTTTAAATTCAGTAGAACACTGGCCTTTTTAGTAATTCTGATCTGTAAGGCATTCGAATTCATGTATATTGCATATTCATTTTTTGTTACTGTGAATAGTGATAGTTAAGGCGTTCGAGTTCATGTACTTCTGTACAATAAATGTTTTTGCAGGTCTTCTATAAACCACAGACAAGCTCTCTAATCTCTATAGATTAGTTAGGGGTAAGGCCATAGATATCTTAGACCTCCCCATACTTTGCTCAGAGTGGGATCCATATCGGGTTGCTGTTGTTAAATCTGTGATCAATGGTTTCAAATTGGGGGTGTTTCGAATTTCTCTTAAGAATAAAACATTCCTTATGTGTAGATAGCATATTAAATATTTTTGTTTTCATGCTTTTGCATTGAATTGTCTGGCAGCTATAGGTCTTTCCATATGCCATCTTTGCGCTCTTGTTTGGATGTGGTGCTTTGGATGCTTTCTAATTGAGTTCGTTGCTATTTGTATCCTTTTGAAAATAAATACTTCTTAGCGTCACAAACTTAAAACTAGAGTTTTATGAAGTTCACCAAAAAAAAAAAAAAAAAGAATGCAGGATTTTCTTGGTTTGGATTGCTTTGGGAAACAAAAACAAGGGATCAGTCTCTGAGGAATGTAGCAAAATAATAAGCATTGAAGAACTTCTATCATGGCAGTATATATATATAGTTGGAAAGAAATAGTAGCTACTGTATTGATATTCCAGTTTCTATTTGGACTTGTATAACTGGCGAAGTTTAATATAGCGGACCTTATTCGGATCTGTGGTTGTGTGAAGTTTTTGTACTGGAGGAATAGGAAGTTTACGTTTGCAACTGTTCTCCTAAAAGTTGTCATTTTAAAAAACTAAATGGTACAAACCTCAATTTATAAGGTAAAAATGGTACTACCTGACAATCTTAAAAAGGTCATTAGATGATAATAGAAGTGTATTTTTTGACTTTTCACGATTGTTGGCGGATATGTAAAGTCCTCTATTACTAGATTCGTTAGGGGAGAAAGTAGAGTTGATAGTCCTAGTGTGTCTGGATAAGGGAATTTGGAGGTGAGAGATATAAAACGAAGAATATAAGAAAAAGAGGTTTGGAAGTGTAAGGCCTCCAGGAAAATTAAGGTTATGTTTTGTTGTGTGTGTTTATGATCTCTCTAAGTTCTTACCTTAAATGATGGATAAAGGTTTGATTTTGTACATTAGGAATGACTGCGTGTATCACTGTATAAGTGGTGTTAAAAGAAAGCCAGAGTATTTTTATGGTTAAAAGCTCTAAAACTCGTCTGCTGCAAATTAGACGAAGGTCCTAAAAAAGGAGTTAGGAGGGTTTTTTTTTTCGGAAAATTCATGTG
>CAAKMY010090517.1:0-14744 GCA_901111285.1 Corrigiola litoralis | reverse complement strand
GGCAAGGGGTGGGGGAGGAGGAAAGAGGAAGGAATTAAAAAAAAAAAAAAGAAAAAGAAAAGAGGTAATCTATGACATTAATTATTCAGTTAGATAATAATTAGCATAACTAACCATAACTAAGCTAACGGAAGACAGTAAAACCTAACGGACATCCTCATTAAGGGTATTCTAGGTCGAAAAAACCACCTCGGAGGCATTTTGTTCGAAATAACACGGGGGCATTCTGATTTTTTGGCCAAATTACAGGGGCATTCTAGAGAATTTCCCATATTATTTTGGGTTGTTACAAAGATTGATTCAGAAGATACTATCATCGATATAGTACGATTACTCTTTAGGATCATCTTGTTATGCTATGTCCTATGCATCGGGGTTTTATTACACCAATAACAACTAAGTTAAGATATTGGGGTGTACAAGAGAGACGATAGTAGGGAAAGTATCTTTGATTGTTACCAATATTGGTTTGAAGATAATAATATTTTCTAAACTAATTTTGGTGACAACCCAAGATATTGTCCCCTATTAATATCTCTTTTAGACCCCATATCTTATCTTTCAACACCCACCCTCAAACTCATGGTGATTTTTGACAAAAGTTTCCATGAGTTTGACAAATAAATAAAACTAATATATTTGTGTAATTGATCGAATCCGTGATCCAATATGTTGGATTGTTACCAAGATTAGTGTAGAAGATGATAATAATCCAAGATATCGTCCCCTATTATTATCTCTTTACTATACCCCATATTTATTCTTTCTTAACACCTTTCCTCAAACTCAAAGTATTTTGGACAAAAATTTCCATGAGTTTCACAAATAAATAAAACTAATATCTTCATGTAATTGATCATATCCTTCATGCATGAATATTTATGTAGGAGTGATAACATCGGCGGCCAAACCTACTCCGGGCTACATAGAAAGATTCACACAAGCTATAAAGTAGAAGGCCCTTTTAAAACATCAAGCATAATAGATAAATCCATGAAGAACGTTTGGATTAAAGTCAATGCACAACACCATCTTCAATGACGTAGACCACTTGTAGAAAAGAAGAGATTGATTATTTTTTCCTCTCATTTTGAAGGAGGAAACTAGGGGGTTATATTAGTAGAAAATTTGATTAGAGATAGAATGGAACAATTACTGTTGGTAGTGTAGTAAGAAACACCATAAGTAGATCATGTCGGTAGGCAGTACATCGTATGAATAGCCTATGCCCACAAGCAGAAAGCGGAAGCATCACTTGGAAAATGGCTCTCATACCTTGATAATTTGAAATTGAGAAAAGGGGAGAACAATACATACTGAAATTGAGAATCTGATAATTTAGTTGTTATTGATGTAAGGGACGACCCCTATGTATTGGATACTTAAACATAATGATAGGATCCTAGAAAATTATCTATCATATACTAGATAGATGATAATCTCTTATGAAGTAATGTTGTTAACAACCCAAAGTATTATCCCTTCTATCCTATCTCTAATATACCCATATCTTATCTTTCCTAACAGACAATTCCAAATTTGCGCAACCAAGTCTCTCTACAAGATTCATAGTAATCCCAACATTGTCTTTTTCAACCTCTTTTCACGCCATGGTGTAAGACAAAACAATGTCTCACTAGTTTGTATAAGATCATTTAAAAGTACAAGGTTTATGAAATTGAGTTAAATTGTTAATGAGCATCTTTACGACGTTCGATATCTCTTATAGGATTCCTATAGCAAGTCTTCAATATGAATCTCTCACTCATATCCGTGCAATTGATATTTGATATCCCTTGTCATCTGACCTTAATAATGCTAGCTAAATCAACTTGCAAACTAATCATATATAGTCATTATATCGATCCTAGCATCCTTTCATGACTTAAATTATGGACACCAATAATCTAAACTCCATTTTACATAATAGGGCTTCATTATCAAGATCCCATCTTGTTAACCAATTTAGATTTTTTAGATTTTTTGGACGTTTCATTTAATAATAACAAAATTCAATGAAATTGAAGCTTTTTTCATTAAATGATGAATGTATATAAAAGTTTCACAATTAAGAAGTAGTTATCACAATTCAAAACTTCCATTAAAAATTATCATGACCATCCAATGTGTTTGATTCCAGTTATCACAATATTCGCAACATGCTTAGTCTGGGATATAGGTTTAGTTAACGATTAAGCTAGTATACATTTCACTTGGCATATCTTAATATATTCTCTATTTATGACATCATGAATAAGATTATAATTCCTAATAACATGTTTAGCCTTTTTGTGTGACATTGTCTTCATTTAGACTGAAAATAAATCCAACTTTAAATTCGGCAATCATCTTTGTCTAATTGGTAATTCACGTGAGCTTAATCTTCAACAACCAATTTATTTTCACCTTCGTAAAATAAAAACTTATCTTTAGTCCATCTAAGGGTTCCAATATATCTTTGGCGATAATCCAATGCCCTTTTATTGCATTAGAATGGTATTTTCTCATCATGCTCAACCGTATACGAGCCGTCAAGACAAATACAAATCAGAACATATATAATACATTCAATAACATATTCATATGAGACTTCTCAGTATCTTTTCCTTCTAAGATATCAAATGGCATTGATCTTTGCAAATAATTATACCATGTGATTTGGAAAAACTCTTTAAGAGTATTTCATTTGGAACTTATCTAATACTTAATTTATGTAAGTATCTTGGCAAAGCCCAATCATCCTCTTAAATCTATCTTTGAAAAATGTACTTTTTTTTTTTTGATAATTCATTGAGATACTTTCCAAGCCAATCATGTACGGACTTTAGCAAAGGAATACTATTTCCGATGATAAGTATATCATCGACATACAAGACTATAAAGACGACTTTGTTTCCATCAAACTTATTGTATACACAAGATTTCTCTTCATTTTTGACAAAGCCCACTTCTTTAATTGTCTCGTTAAAACAAAGATTCCAACTCTTGGATGCTTGCTGCAATCCATAAATGGATTTGTCAAGCTCACATACTATCCTAACAATCTTTGTATTTACGAAACCCTCATGTTATATGCACATTCTCTTACAAGTATCCATTTAGGAAGGACTATATAGGAAGACAGTTTTGACTTCCATATGCCATGTCTTATAATCATAATAAGTGGCAATAGTTAGGAGTTTTGGGGTGAATTTTGTTTCATTGTAGTCAATGTCATGACATTGCTATGAAATTTCTGTGTAACCTTTGGAAAACAGTTTTGCTCAAAAAACACTAATGTAGGACTACATAAATATTATTAACTTAATTATCTTTGTAATTTATCATAAGTATTTGCATTACTTTGATAGTAGAACATAATCCAACGTCACACTGATAACTAATCTTTACTTAGCACATTGATGCTTTGAAAACTAAGCTTTTTAATAACTTTTTTTTTTTGGAAGAGCTTTTAATAATCCTGATTGATTGCAGAAGGTACGTTTTTATGGCATTATAGAGGAAGTTGTAACTCTGTTAGTTTTAGAGTTTAAGCTATCTGCCTACTCTCTGGCTGCATTGAGATTTTCTTATTTTTTTAGTTTCCACACTAACTTAGATAGAATAATAACATATGTTGTGTACCTAAGGCTAGAGACGTCAACATCACCCCAGGGATGTCAGATGTACGCAGTCTTACTCTTGTCATAACAATGAGGGCGTTTTTTTGTTCGACCTTTGATGAGAAATGCAACAATTATCTACTAATTCACAATATCAAAGACAGCTTAATGAGCCATTTTGATTTATCTCATTATACTCCAGAGCAAGTATTTTTGTCTGTAACAGATGTCAAAAAAGGCTAGACACAATCGGAAACATTAATAAATTTTCTGGAGTTATCAGAACATCAGGAAACTTAAAAAATGGCAGGGAGAATTTGATCCAAGCAGTTGAGCGAAGGGTGTACTGTTCATCAGGTTTCATAATCCAAATGTTGTGACTAATAATTGAATAAAACGAAGCAGCAACATGGTCAGTCTGTATGATGTCCATGTATTTCCAATTTAAGGCTTCCAGATTTTTTCTCTTTTCTATCTGCAATTCTTGTTTGATGTCTTATAAGGGAATCTCTCTATTTTTCATACGTCTCTTCCATTTAAATTTCTGTAGCTGTTACTTTTTATCGAAGTGAAAGCATTTTTCTATCATATTATTTCTGGAGGGTAACGGTTTTCATGATGAACCTATTGACGGTGATGTGCTTCCTGATAAAGTGTTTGTGCCATGTCCTAGAAAAAATGTTTAACCAGCAGTGACTAGGCAGGTTGCTGTTTCTAGCATCTATCTGTCGTAGTGCCTTAACATATGATGTTAGACCTTTTTTTTGGAGATTTTTTTTACGTCTAAACCAATGATCTCTTAATTCTTGAAATAATTCGTGAAGCTAACTCTATTCCTCAATGTTGTTTTAGAAGTTTATGCAGATCCAGACCATTCATCATATGAAGCATTGAAGTTTGTTTCTGGGGTGTCAACCACATTTACTCCCAAGGTGCAAAGCCAATGGGCATCTACGAGTTGTACATAAGATAAATCTAAACTTTATGGAAAGAAGCATCTTATCTAGGTCGCTTTCAAAAAAAAAAAAAAAATTAAGCATCTTATCTAGGTCATTTTTTACAATGCAGGCTGGATTGAAGATAATCCAGCTATATATGGAAGGATACAGGCAAGACTGGGGCCTTTCATTTGAGAAAGATACTGTGTCCAGAGGTGGTTGGTGAGTTGAAATAATTTTTGCCATAGCATAATCATCAATTACCTTTCGCATGGTTAGTTGAAATATTTTTTTGTTGTACTGTGTAGTATGCTTCCTTTTATGTTATAGTAGTTAGGAATGTTGTCAACATCCACCCTAGGAAGAGCCATAGAAAGCTCTCATCAAGAAGCTGTTCAATCTCCTTCAGGCAATGTCCCCTTTTTTCATTGTAAGCAAGGTTAAAACTGTCATAGTTACGAAACGGACCGTTAAACACCCTCCCCCAACATTAATTATGAACACCTTGGCAAAGTGAAATATTGGTAGTGGAACTTCGTTAGACTTTGACTTATCAATATAAGGGATTTTTTCCAAAGTATCCCTGAGGTATTGCAAAAAAGTTAAAATACGCATGTGTTTTTCAGAAAAAGCCAGATACCCTTGAGGTCGATTTTTTGACCTAAAATGCCCTTAATATAATTGATAACCTATGAGTTTCCTATAAGAACAAGGCCCGACTTAATGCTATATGGTGGTGTTTGGTTGGGTGTAATCAAAGTTGTAATGTAATGAGATCTTTGTAGTTCAATTAAAGAAAGAATGAGGAGGGGAAGTGATCCAATATGAAGGAAGTTGAGTTTGATTACATTCACTAATGTAATGATGATTACATTGGTTTTACTTATCAATCACTATTACATGAGTTTGTTCTATGAAAGCTCTTGTATTGTAATGGTGATTACAACTTCTTCCTCCCTCTCCTAATATTCCCTCCATTTCCAAGCCAAAATTGGTGATTGCAATGGTGATTCCATTGCACCCAATCAAACAACCCCAAATATGTTTCTTTCCTGTTAGCTTGTCCATTTACCTTTTGTTTTAAATAGTGTTCTTTCTCATGCTCCTCATGTTTTGTTTGTAATTAACAAAAATTTATGGATACTCAAAGATGATAGTAACAAGATTGCATAAGAAATCCCAAGACCTAAACAAATAAACTCCTAGAAAAGAAAAAAAAAGCATCAGTGATCAGCGTAACCCCAAAACCTACCTTTTAGCAAGGGCTGTCAAGGATTCACTCATCAAATGCTACACACCATGGAACAATTTAAATGTCAGAATAACCACAAGAACCAAAAGTAGAATACTAGCTCGACTAGAGCAGATAAAAACCTTGTCTGAACTTGGATACTCGCAGAATGCATCATCATGTAACCCACCAATCTATTTCATTCAAATAGCTTCCTCCACTTGTTGATGAAAGACCCTCATAGTATGCTCACCCAAAAGCCCATATACTGCCTGGGATCGACTGCTCCTCATTTTTGTCATTGTGCTCGTGTCCTGATTCTTTTGCTGCTCATATTGTGTTGCTGACTAGTCAGGGACGCGCTTTATGAAAAAATCCACGTAAAGTACATTTGAGCTTCCCGCGTCTTATTTTCACTGCCCTTGTGTATGAATGTTTTGTATATACCTACCTAGCTGTTAGGGTTTTTATTTTTATTTTTTATTCTTGTTATCACACTTGGATTTCTGCAGTTGAAAGTTGAAATCCAAGAATAGGGCTGATCAATGAAATTGTCCTGTACTCATACATGCATGAAGTCTGGTTCAATTCAGATCATTTATCTACAAAAAAGAAGGAATGCAGCCCAGCGATAGTAGAAAGCTACTATTGTTCTATTATCTGCTGTCCTCTGTCCAAGGGATTAAGTTGATATTCGATTCTGGCAGTTGTTTATGATTCTGATTTTCTGCATCCAATTATGTGGTTTGGAGGGACTAGAGTTCACGTACGTGCATACATCTTCTTTTGATGTTCAAGAGTGCCTTTAGTATATCTGATGGCTACATGGTGCCTGCATTCAATCTTGCATTATTCTACATCAATACCTATCAGCAGAGGTCCTGTCATTGTTTCTCAGGCAACAGGGTGGAATCATTGTTGCTGGCCCTGGTAAACTTAACTTTACGTATATTCATAAGGTGAGAAGTTGAACAGGTCCTATTAATATGCATGCCTAAGCCTAGATAGATTGACTTTGTATTTTGATTTGTCTTTTTATTTCATAAAAGTAATCATGCTCGAACGAGCGAGTTTGCTGCAACGAATGGGTAATATAGTATTCATTGTGGTACACTTTTGTGTCAAACAGGACGAAGAAGCTGGAGATGATCCACCTATTGAAGATATTCTGAAAGCATGTTGCAGCTAAATGATGAAACATATTGGCCATGTCAAATACATAAGTAGCCCCTCTTGTTATCATTAGGTAGGGATGCATTGCTATGTGACGTACATCGGAGTGTTTTTTTTTTTTTTTTCTTCTTTTTTGGTGGTCTAAATCTAATGCTAAGAGAGAGAATTGAGAGGAAGGGGAAAGACAGTTTTGTCATTTACCTCATTTGAGGGATGTATATCATCAATGATTTGGGGGACAAGTTCCCTCCATACTAAGAATCTAAGAATAGGAAACTTCATATCTAATATATCCAAGAATATTCTCAATGGACATTCACATCTTATCTATTCCCCTTGAATGTTCGTTGTTGAGCAATACGCCTCGTTAAAATCTTATAGAGAAAAACCATGTGGATAGAATCCTACCAAAGGAGAAAATGTATATCATCCTTTATAACAACCAAGAAATGGAGCCTCATTAAAAACCTTACCAAGGAAAAAAGTGGTACAAAATAATGATTAAAGGGATAAGAGTATGTGACATGTTAACACCCCTAGGTAGGGTTGCTCATTGGTACATGACCGAGCCGAACCAGACCTAAAACCGAGAATTTTAAAAAGATGGAGAAAAGATCCGAAATTTAACCACAAGGGGAAACCCGGGCCAAAAAATTGAATATGTCTTCCTAACAAACCAAAAAATTGAGCATAGTTTACGCTAAAATTTAAGAAAACTAAATCAGCATTCTTCAGCAAGACAAATCACATATAGACTATAAACTTTTAATTACTTAAAAAAAACAAATCTCATAATAACCAATCAACCATACCGAACAAGTCACAAGTCACAAACCATAAAACACCAACCATAATCTTAAAATGAACAAATTTTCAGCTTGTATGGTAGGAGAGTTGTCTGCCACTGCGTGGTGGTGGAGTTGCGAAGGTTCGATCCATTTAGAGGATGATTGGTGTAGTGTTTTTTTAAAGACATGAGGAGGCACGTCATGCTTGGGCAGTTGGCTTCAATGCGGTGGCGTGGACTGTAGGACTAGCGGATGATGGTGTGGTCGTGTGGTGTTGAACTTTGAATCAATGAGGAGGCGTTGTGGACGTCTGGGTGAAACTAATATGTCTAAAACCCTAGACTTTAATTGTGTTGAATTGTGGTTGTTTTAGCTTTTGTTATGATGTTTTTATTCCGGTCCACTCGGCCCGGACCGGAAAAATTCAATCTTGGACTTGCCACACCAAAACATGTACACAAATATTGCTTTAACCGTTTTCCGGTCTAAACTGAAATCTGATTGAACAGTCCTAGCCCTAAGTGAATATGTCATTTGAAAATATTCATTGATATTACCCTACTAGAAACCGACGTTTAACCACGTTTTTTACCGTCGTCATAGATAAATATTTCGTTGCACAAACTTAAACCGACTAAATTAAAAACGTCGGGAGGTCTTTTTTATGTCGTAGTCGGAAAAAATATGTTACCACCTTTTTCTAAAAAACGCCGCACAAACATTGAGCCTCACGACTATTATTTTTGTCGCTCATCCTGGGACTTGGGACGATGTTTTTATAGGTTCAGTCGTGCATAATCATTAATATCCACTTTATTTTTGCTCGCAATATACTGATTTTGGGCGAAATTTTCTTTAATTTCATAGTCATAGCTCTGTACAACCACTAACATAAACGTCGCTCAAGCCTTACTGGGACCACATTCTTGTTCATTCGTGGTCTCTGATTCCCTATATGAACGTCGTTTTAAATTTGTCGAGCAAAGAGTACCCCCCCCCCCCCTTCCAACTCTACCTTCTATTGTATCCACGCACCCTACAACAGTTCCAATCCTTTCCTACCTATTTCTAAATATTTCTATATAATACCAATGCACCAACCATTCAACATATTTACCACAACTTTTTACTTAATAATAGTACTATAACATTACAAAGCTTAACCACCATGTACCAAAAAAACAAAGCTTAACCACCGATCCGTTCTTTATACTAAAGCAATTATTGTCATGCTCGAAGCTCTTTAACATTAACATAAGGTCAAATCCACCACAAAAACACTTTTATACAATAAAAGCATATAGCCATTGACCCGGGTCACAAGCAGCAACAACAGCCGCCGCCTTTCATAGGAACGCCAAAAAACTGTCGATACTAATAGAAATAATAAATATAGATATCATAAAATAGACGTAATGAGTAGTAGGTGATATTGTTAAGTTTTAAAGCCTGAGTACAATGATATGGTACGACTTGCTAAGATAACCATGGAAAAGCATAAGGGAAAGCTATCATTGATTTGATTACTTTGTGAGGTGAACCACATGTTATGTACTGACTAAAGACATTATGTGAAGAAAAATTTACAAGCAATAGGTCAAACATGTTTTCAAACATTTTCCCCGTCTATTGTCGTCAAAAACACAGAATTTGGATAGGTTAGAAGGAATTTTAAAAAAGGAGAAGCATAAAGCAGAAGCCACTGCTTAATTACCAGCAAAAAAAATAGATCGTTGGCTAGATTATTCATGCTTTGCTAAGCCTACACAAGAGGAGTTTACAGAAAGATTAATACAAAATGAGGCAGAGAGGGAGGGAGGAGAAAAGTCTTACTTGATATATTTAACCATCTCTTCTCTGAACTTCTTTTGCCTCTCAATAGCATTCGCCTTAACTAGATCTAACTTAGTTTGAAATTGTTTATCTTGTTCTAGCAATTGAGTCTTCAGATCGCGACGAACGCATAGAGTACCTTGTAGCTTATTAATCTGAGCCCTCATCTCACGCGTTTCCTCCCCGCTTCTGCTCCTTTTTGATGCCCAAACTCCATAACCGAATCTGGTCATGTATCCAGACTTGGGCTTCAAGACTTGCAAGTAAGCCTCCTTGACTGTTAGGTTGTCTTCTCCATGAGCTTCAACTTCCTTTTGGTGGAGCTCCTTCAGAGTTTCATAGTTTGCTTCAGCTTTACGATCTAAGTTACCCCCTTAGTGTCTGCAAAAAATATGAAACAAGAGTCTCCTTCATATTCACATATTCACACCAACTCACCAAATGTAAATGGATAGCCGATAGCATAAAAGACGTTTACCAACAATGACACAGAAAATCACCTCTCAGTCTTCTCATATAGCCTCATGTAAAGAAGGTCTTCTTCCACATTGATTACAACATCTTGTTCCTCGTTGACTACAACACCATTTTCAGTAGTACTCTCTTGTGTCTGTACCGATGGTGGTGCATTCAACTAAAGAACAACAACAACATGAAAGAGAAATGTCATGGAAATCTGTCTATTAATAGTTACAGTGAGCCAGAAGCTGGAAAATATTTATGGTTCCTTCTACATACACTGGCATGGAAAATTCTGGCTGTTGACAGTGAGCCAGTGGCTGACTTTACTTTTTGACATGCCCTACTTGCCCTTGCTTTTGCACTCTTTACCTGCACAAATGGTAGACTATAAACACAGTGAGGAATAAGCATTTACATTATCATATCAGTAACCATATGAACTAGTTAAACAGGTAAGCAAACTTATGTAATATCACTTTCCAAATCCATTCATATCCAGAGAATATACCTCAAAGACTCTGGTACTTTAGTTGCTACTTTAGATGCTGCTCTTTCACATAAGATTCACTTATATCACCCAAAATATAGCCAACAATGATATATAAACCAAGATAATACAATTGTAAGGTCTATTCCTATCTACCTCTCGTGAAGTCAAAATGATAAGCCACTACTTTACTCTCATATTGATATGCTTTGATCATATAACATAATTTACTTTTGGAAAAAAGACTAGTACTATGTTGGATAGAGTTATATCTCCTGGTTAAAACTATTTCCAGTGTAAAAAATGAAGTGGTTAGCTCTCCAGTAAACTAGCTGAAATCTAGCTTAACATAGCTTGCTTGGACTCATGTAACCAGTTTTGCTTATATTTCTGTCTCGTGATAATAGCAGCTAGCTTACCATTTGCTTGGGACTGCTCCAAAAATCTACCAACCAATTCCATTTCTCAAGCTCTATATCCTCGAGAACAGTTGTGAATGCCTCCTCCTTTGTACGACTATCAAAGTACTCTTCCTTAATGCTATATCGCCATCCTTTTTATATGCTTGAGCGTTGAAGGTTCAATGCTATATCTACATCATCGCCATCAACCGTTGCAGGTACCTTAAAATTTTCATGTACAGATCACAAAATCAGTGATAAGAACCTGATACCTTAACAAGTGCAAAGCGACCGTAAAAATCCATAAAGTTGCTATCTTTGCAAAGAAATGCACCATATTATAAAAGACTGTGTCTACAAACTCGCCTTAAGCTTGTTAAATAGCCTCTTCTTTGACGTCTTATCCATTATTTTCCAGCTCCTATTTTGGGATTCGAAACGAGATATCATTGGTAAAATTCCATGTGCATATATGTGCATATAATATGAAATGTACTTCAAGAAAGGAGAAGTTACACATAGTTCAGGGGAAAAAACTCCCTTGTCCATACGCTACATTTGCAAATAAATAAAGCAGCATTGTCCCCTACCATTTGTCGCATTTCATCTATGATTTCCACCTTAGGCTTTCCGGCCACTAAGAAAACGGACAAGTGAAAGGCACTTGCAAACTTCACATATTCATTCCGCTTTATACAATTGAACTTTGTCTCACTCATAGACAAATATCTAGAGCAGAATGCAAGGCACTCATTATCACTATATGTCTCCGCAATTGACCCCTCGGGATGAGCCTTTTTACGTACACTTGATTTCTGAATGTAAATTTCCCTATAAGAAGAAAAAGGGATATAGATATTGAGAAAAAGTTAATGTGTTTACCAAGATAAAAATATCTATTGAAGTATGTAAATTGAAGTACCTTTCGATACGGTAACTCCGTCGATAGTGCACGGACCGGCCAATTTAGCTTCGGTGGCTAAATGTAGAACAAGATGACCATCACATCAAAGAATGCCGGAGCGAAAATACGTTCTAGCTTGCAAAGAGTGATAGAAATATTCTTCTCCATTTGTGTCAAGGCATAAACTCTCAAAGTCTTTGAGCACAATTGCTTGAAGTACAAGCTAATCTCTCGTAAATGCTCCATAAATTTGTCATCTACAACCCCGAATAGTGTCGGCACGAGAAGATCTTGCATAAACACATGACAATCATGACTTTTCATGGCCCAAATGTTTCTGTCTTCAAGAGAGACCCAACGGGATATGTTAGAATAATACCCATCTAGCAAAGCCAACTTGGACCACAAGGAAACAATTTGCTTTCTTTGGGCAAGTGTCAAAAGAAACGGTGGTCTCGGAATCTGATATTTTTATCCTACCAATACCGGTCACAATTTTGGATGCATATTCATCTTTTCAAGATCGAATTGAGCATTCAAAGTATCTTTGTTCTTTCCGAAAATATCAAACAAAATCCCCAAAATGTGGTCACATGCGTTCTTTTCAATATGCATTACATCCAAGTTGTGGCGAATCCTCAAGTGTCTCCAATAAGACAATTGGAAAAAAAGAATGTATGTTCTTCCATTGATAAACTATATAATTCGTTCCTCTCTTCCTTTTGCCATTATCGAGCTTTCCAAATACAACATTGCTATATCCACTTAATTGTTCAAGAATATCAAGCCCACTAAGGGGAGTAAGAGGCGGATTCCTTTCTTGTTTCCCATCAAATGAACTCCGAGTGACCCTCTATTTATGGTCGGGCTCTAAAAATCTTCGATGACCCATGTAACAACATTTCTTCCCGTTAACAAGCCTCTGGAACAAGTCTCTTTGTGACAATTTGGGCAAACAACATGCCCTTTTGTACTCCACCCGGACAAATTTGCATAAGCGGTGAAATTTTGGATTGTCCACAATAAGATTGCATGCATATTAAAGGTTTTCCTCCTAAAAGCATTATATGTTTCCACGCCAACTTCCCATAATTGTTTGAATTCGTCTATTAAGGGTTGTAGAAACATATCAATGTCGTTTCCCGGAGCTTTAGGATCAGGGATCAAAAGAGTCCTGATCATGTTGTCACTCTTCATACACATCTAAGGAGGCAAGTTGTACATTATTACAAAAACTGGCCATATATTGTACTTGATACTCATATGAGTCCCATGATTAAACCCATCAGTAGCCAAAGCCAAACTCTGGATCTGAAGCAAACTGAGGATAATCTATCAACATGTTTCCAAGCTTCGGAATCTGCAGGATGTCTCATAACTCCATCTTCAGGACGTCCCTCCTTATGCCACCGCATATGCTCGGCCAACTTAGATGACATATACTTTCTCTGGAGTCTACCAACCATGGGGAAATCGCGTACGACCAACTGCGGAACTCATCGCACCTTCAAAAATCCCTCACTCTTGGCTTAGCTCTGACTATTGATCTGCACAACCTTCTCCTTCCACCTCGTTGCCAAACACTTTGGTCACTTGTCTTCTCGTTCATACTCATTGCGATATAAATTACAATGATTCACACAAGCATCAACCGTCACATAGTCCGAGCCAAGTGCCTAAGTGTACTTCTTATATTCATAAGAACTTCCGAAGTAGCTTTTGTCATAATGAAATGCTCTTTGCAAAAGATTAAGCAACATTGAAAATGACTTGTCACTCCACTTGTTGCTAGTCTTAATGTGAAGAAAATTCGCAATGAATTCTAGTCTTTTGATAGTCTTACACCCCGAAAACAACTCAGCATCTTCCGTCAGCTTATGAAACTCCTTAGGCAACTCGGCTTTTTCTTGAAAGTCCCCACTACCCTATATAACCTAGGGATTAGAGGACCTTAGAACACCCATGACATATCATCAAAGGCCAAGATATCAGGTTCATCCTCAACTTCATCATATTCACTACCGGACCCATCCCCTTCAAATTCGCCTTTACTACTACCCACATAATCATCTTCCCCATGATGCACCCAAGGGTCGTAGTTTTTCATGATACCCGTACATAACAAGTGATCACGCATTCTTTTACGACTTTGAAGTGAAATGTTCCGACATCTCAAACATGGGCACTTCAATACGGCACCCGCCTTCTTACCCCCAAAAGCAAATCCAAGAAACTCATCGACACCCGCTATATAATCTTCCTTTGTTCTAGCACTCTCACCCCTACGATACATCCAACTCCTATCCGTATTCATTCTTCAATCGCAAGCAGAGATATGCTAAAATCAAAGTACTGTCCACTCAACGCCAAACTAGCTCATTTCTCCATCTCCATGAGTAAAACAACATCCACAGTACTAGAAGCCAACACACAAAAAAACCATGACTATTGTCATTGATGTTTAAACGACCTGCATATAATTAAAACACGGAACACCACAATATATAGACTGAGCAAACAAGGCAACCATACAATTTTCATACATACTTCCTCTATTCCAAATCAAATTTCCTACTTTCCTTTTTGGGTTGTTCCAAATTAAACTTCCTACTTCCAAAAAGGAAAGTATTGAATAGTCAAATTACCACATTGTCCTGATCAGATTTTATTTTATTACTAAAATACCACTACATACCCCACTACTTATTTTTACTTTACAATAATTTACACTCACCAAAATACATTACAGAATCGATCAGCTACTCCCTCCATTTCCATCCTCCTTCCCCCCAAATACTTTTCACCAGTGATCCCCATAAACAACAACCCATCTTTTTCTCTCTCCTCCATAATCAAATTCATTTTCATCTTCACCATCACCATTTTTCTCTCTCCTCCACAACCAAACTATTTCACAACCAACAT
>CAAKMY010090462.1:6824-21587 GCA_901111285.1 Corrigiola litoralis | reverse complement strand
CCTTCAGTTCGGTAAATGACACTTTCATTGCAGCGAAATCAGCCATCATCACCCTTGTCATGACGCAGCCTGTAAGGCTGCCTCACCTGTCATGACGCAGCCTGGAAGGCTGCCTCGCACCTCATGACGCAGCCTTGTTTCCTGGGTTTGTTCTGTTTCTGTCACGCTTCGATTATGGGAACTTGAAAGTCAATAGGAACGGTCCGGAGGCCCCTAGCCTCGCCGTACTCCTTCCCTAAGTGGTGGTTCTCGAGCGTACTCTACTCTTTAACGTTAATAAAACAAAAACGAAAAAAAGAGCTGCGGGTCCGTGCGCTCACAATTTCAAGCTTAATTTGCAGCATCAGATGCTAAAACTATGGAGATCATTTATAATGATGAGTCTGCTTCTGCCTTATTGTCTCCTGGGCACGTAGAGCTTCAAGATGGAAAGCCAGCTGCTGCATTGTTTGATAAAGGTATAAAACCTGTTTTCTTAATTAAGAAGGGGATCCAGGGGGAGGCTTAGCCTCTACTCCACCCCTATGATAACTGCTTCTTGGGAATATGAGGGGCTTAAATGACCCCTCAAAACATTAAGAAGTTTATAACTTCTTGACGAAGAACAAAGTGGATTTAGCTGGAATCCTTGAGACAAGAGTAAAACAACATAATTCAGCTAGAATTCCTAGAAGTAAGTTTAGTGGTTTTAATCACTTTTGTAATTATTATTCCCATTATAATGGCTGAATTTGGCTATTATGGAAAGCTAGAAACCAAGATATGGAAGTTCTATCATCTGATGCTCAATTTGTGCACTTGAAGGTGTCTCAAATCTTATCTCAATAAGTATTGTATGTTTATTTTGTTTATGGAGCTAATCTGGGTGAGAATAGAGTCCATGTTTTGGAATTTCTTCAGAGTACCAGTCGGGGTATGTCTTTTCCTTGGCTAGTTGCAGGGGATTTTAACATTACTCTCTTTGAAGATGAAAGAGTTAGTTCTTCTCCACCTCACATAAGGAACATGAAGGATTTCAGGGATGCTTTGTGTAGTGAAGGTTTGGTTGATTTGTCATATCAGGGGTGCTTGTACAAATAAACAAGAAGGTGAAAAGAAAAGATGTAATACTCGAGGATTAAACTACTTGATTAATTAGACTAATATGAGTTTAGTCGCTAATTAAATATTTTGGGGATTTATTTTATTTAGTACGTGAGTGCCAAAAACTATTATAATAATATATTTGTGCCAACGGATAACTTTTTAAATGATTTCGTCTTGTTGGAAGAGACAAAGAATTATCTATGAAATTCAAACGAGGTTTTTCAGTAATCAAAACTATTATTAAGGACCTTATTATTATTTTTCGAAGACAAAATATTATAATCTTATTTTTATGAGTTTTAACTCAAGAGTGATGTCTTTCATTTTTGGGCCAAATAAAAGGGAAATTTGATAACTATCTTATTTCCAAGATTTTTATTAAAAAGAGACCATACATTATATTTTAATGGGTAAAGTTATTTTTATAAGACTCAAACTTTATTCATTCTATAATGTCATTTGTTGATATGTATCTCCCTGAAATAAAACTGGTACAATTTAGCATGACACACCCTTCATTTGCTATTCTACTGACACAACACTCAACAAACTCAACTTCTCTTTCATTTTCCTCTCGCTCACGCACCATTCATCCTCATCCTCTCCATTTTCTTTTCTTCTTCTCTAAGTACCAAGAACAACAACAACTTCATCACCATTCTTCCGGCACAAAGCCGACGGACACCACCATGGCCGCACCTATGCCACCTCTCTCTCTCTCTCCTCTGTTTTGGTAGTGCTGGGCAGCAGCCCATTTGGGCGAAAAACCCGAGTTTCAATTTTTGGTGAGGGTTATTGAAAAATCCGAAAATGGGGTTTTTGATTTGTTATTGGTTTTAATTTGATTAGAAACTAATTGAGTAGTTATTTGATATGTAATGGTTGCGAGGTTGTTATGATATGCGAATTAGTGAGCTTTTGGTGAGCTTTTGTGGATGTTCATCAATGGTGGGTTGAAGATTGGTGGTTGTGATGTCGATGATCGAATTAACGCTATGCTTGAGCTTAGGTAACTAAATTCTTACTTCTTTGTTGTTGTATGTTATAGATTAATTGCTCTTGTTGGTTGAATTGTGGATTGGAATAGTTTTTGAGAATGAAAAAGTTAGGGTTTATATGTGCAGTTTCGAAATTCTGATTTCTGGGCAAGTAGTAGTTGTCTAAATGTGAAATAAATTACATATTTGGATTTCTTAGGTTTTTCCCTATAAAATGGACTACTTACACGCAAATTTTGGTGAAGAAACGAATGAGTTAGAGTAGTTTTAAGTTGGAGCTATTTAATCTATACGGGTTTGATAAGTTTTGAAGCTTTTGTTATTTTAGCTATGTAAATGGATTAGAATCATGCTTAATGGTCTTATAATGATTCTAAGAGGATGTAATTTGTTATATTCGTGAACTTGTGAGATGTATAAGTTAAAGAATAATGTGTGCACTTTTTATATATTCGTTAGAGAACTATTTTGTTGCCTTAGAACCCCTTAAAGGATGATATTTGGAACTTTGGAACTTATGTGTGTTACTTTGATAGCATGAGAAAGGAAACAAAGTGTTATCATGATTTGGTTTATTTAAGTTTGGTTTATTCCAAAGTGATTAGTTAAGCTTAAGTTATTGGTTGGTAAGATTTTAAGGAGTGGTCTTCTATTTGGGATAATTGCTATTATTTTGTTAGGAAACTTGTGTTGGACTCGTTGGTTATGACTTGTATGGGTTGATTAAGAACTAGAGTTGGTTTAAAGTGAATTGTGATGTCGTGTGGTTGCTTTAACATAAGCATTTAGAAGCATTATGTGCTATATGAGCTATTTGATGATTAAGTACAAAGTGTACATATGTATGTATGATATGCGAAATGCATGTGTGGTATGGTGTGGTGTTGTGTGTGCTTGAATCATGGTGTGCTATATGATTAGAAGTGTGGCATGTGATGGTATATCATGAACTTGGTTGATTTAGCACTATACATAATATTACCATGTGTGATGATTTGATGGTAGTTTTGTGTAAATAAGTCCATACCAAAGAGTCATTGTCGAAAAGATCACTAGAGCATTCTAGTGAAGTTTTTATGGAATTAAAAGTAAGTTTGGCAGTATATTATGCCTAAACTATTTATGGATATGACTTATGAATTGAGGACTATACCTTTGTCTTAAAGTGATCCTTTATAAGAGGAAACATTTTATTTTAAAGAAGTTATAAAATGTTTTATGTCAAATTTGGTGCTTTTGTATGAAAATGGTTGAATTTGGATTTAAAGGTGTTTGTAAGCTTAAAATAACAAAATGATGATTTTTGACTATTTTATGGATGTAACTCAACTAGTATGTTTTGTGGACTTACTTAAGTTCGAAAATGGTGTATTTTACTATGAAGTGGACTATTGAGATTTTATAAAGAATATGTGTTTTCATATTGTGTTTTAAAAGAAAATATAAAGAGGGATTATTTTCCATGGATTCGACTATTTTGGTATTTTATAAAGGATTATGAAAAGTCGAATGATTTTGTATTTTATTGATCAAAGGCTATTTCTAAAAGGTGTTAAATTATGATTTGCCATTGTATTATGAAAATCTATCATTTACCAAACGATTTGGATTTAAAGAAAGGAGTTGGACAAGTTTTAAGTATTGAAATGATGTTAAAACACCACTAGTAAGAGCTAATGTGATTTGGTGTAGAAAATGATATTTGGAGTGATGCTTTTTAGTGTCATTCCTATCGAACTTATAAGTATATGCTTACAAAGATATTTTGGTTTGAGTAAGTGTTTTGAGTGAAGTCATAAAATGGATTTATGCTCATAAAAGTGGTAAATAGTGTTTTTGAGCTATTTTGATATTTCTAAATAAAGTCAGATTTTCGTGGACCTATACTAGTCCAAAAATTATGTAAATAATTGTGGATGATCTTGGTGCTGTTGTGGACTTATATACCAAATATTAGCTCAAACGGAATTATATTTAATATAATTCCGTAAAAATCGCACAATAAATCTGGTCAAGTATTGTGTATATGTTAAATGCGATTGAGTGTGCATGCATTGTGATGAATGTTGAGCTAACTGGGTGCGCTATTGCGAATACAATGGTTATGATGACCTTTAAGATCAATTAAAATTATAACTATCGCGTTATAGTTGACTCGATGTGGAGTCAATGAATAGATTTTTATTTCCTTTACCTTAGTTGACTTGACGAAGTCATGGAAATGGGTAAAAAGGGTGAATTAAGAGTAGAGTTGAAAATGATGCAGGAAAGGGATTCGATTAACCTTATACCAGATGGTTTTGGACATACCGGGGAAATCCGAAAAGTGTCGACCAATTGCGGAAGTTGGTCTAATAAATTAGGTGACTGTGTATGGGAACATGGTTACTCAGGGATGACTGGTACGCCTTAATTCTATTTTGTGTTTTGGGTTTAGAGGGCGGAGGCAGACTCTTTACCTTTGAGATTAGACAAATTAAATAAAGTGGATGAGGTCTAGTCTTCTTACTGCCGTACCACCGGGTCGGTAAGTAAGGGCTTATATGGTAAGTGGTCCATACCATATGAAGCATTTAGGTATCCGCTCCTATTGTTAGTAGTTGATGTGGGATTCAACTGCGATATAGAGAAAATGCCTAGGTGATCGAAGGTTTGAATCGAATACCCTTTAAAGTGAGATGACTTAAGGTCATGATATTTAGGTCAAATGGTTCTTTGGCCTTTAGCCTACATTT
This sequence comes from Corrigiola litoralis, assembly GCA_901111285.1. NCBI lineage: Eukaryota > Viridiplantae > Streptophyta > Magnoliopsida > Caryophyllales > Caryophyllaceae > Corrigiola > Corrigiola litoralis. Next base: position 16,768 of record CAAKMY010090462.1, on the reverse strand, counting down.
GTATGACTAAGGATTGCTCGATGACGGCATCACATCGAGATGAGTCTAGGTGGATTAAGGGATAATCCATGGTGAGCTATGTCCCGTGGACATAGAGTTACATGCGTGAGTGCATTGGGTAGGACTTGCGCGATTGCAAGATGGTATTGTAAGATTATTATATATCGAGAATTGAGAAGAACGCGGGGTAGTGATATGTGGTATCACGAAAAGGCGAGTGTGTGCATGTGAAATGAAATATGCATGTGTATACTAACTCATGATGCATATGACTAGACATGTTTTGCATTGTGTGTGTGTGTATGCATGTTGTGCCAAATTGATTGGTATTGTTTATGTGAGTTCTCTCGGTATTATATGTGTAAGTCAAATACGTGGAATTATATGTGAACTAGGGTGTCTAGTATTGAGTATGCAAGGTGTTAACGGATTGCATTTGATATATGTATGATTGTGTGTTCATTTGGAAGTCATGAATTTTAGCTGATTAGTTGCTATATTCGTGTTTGTGTGTTTTGTCCACTTTCTCTTTCTTGGTGGATTTGCTATGATTCATTGGAATATTTGGTTCCAATGGGGAGCAGTTTTTGATAATAGGTCAGGTTGGGCGAGATGGAAATTGAAGACCTCGAGGTGAAGATAAAGAACTCAAGATCGAGGAAGAGATGTATATATATTTATAGTATAGTTTGATCGTAAATACTTATCAAAGGACTTTGTAATAATTAGTCATTGACACTGGACTTTATGGATATTTTGGAGTTTATATTTATAAAATTTTGGATTGCATTCAGCTGTTTATTTGTAGAGAATTGCCTGACATTTGTCAGAGGTAGACAAGTGTGGCGGTAACGAGCCCAGATGGTGTTTGAGGTTTCCGCGGTAATATTATATTATTTGAATGTAGGTTGATATTGATATGTATAAAAAAAATGAAGGCTGAAGTTAAAGCGAATATTTAATTTTTAATTATTCTTAAGAATGAAATTAAGGACTTAAGGAAGGAGCTTAATCTGGGGCGTTACAAAAGATGGTTCAAGCTAGACAAAGGGTTGGTAAATGCTTTTTGGTTGAGCAAATATCCTAACTAATATGCCTATTTCCCTGCTTCAAGTTTGTTTGACCACTCTCCTTGTCTTATTACAATTCCTGATAATTTTAGATCTCTACCTATTATGTTTAGATACCTAAAATTATGGTCAGCTGATCCTGATTTTCATAGTGTTGTTTCCAGTGCTAGGGATGTTTCAATAATTGGTGCTCTATGTTTGTTATTTGTCAAAGCTTAAATCTATTAAGAACAGGCTGAAAGCTTTGCACAAAAAACAAATACTCAAAGTAACATTAAGAAATGATACTTTCTAGAGAGAGAAACTTTCCCTTCTCTCTAGGTTTTCTTTCCTTTTTTGCTTATGATTTAGGCTAGCTTTGCCTTGCTTTTTGCACATCGTCATGGCCAGGAGAGGAAGATCCAAGAAAGTTTTGAGCCCGAAATCATCTGAAAAATTTGAAAATGTACCTTCTCCTAAACCATCTTCACCTACTCCGCTTGTTAGTAGTGAGAATTTTGACAATGTTGCAGAAATGGCTGGAAATTCTGCACTTGTTAATGGTAATTATGCATCTCTAAAGGCTGCAGCTTCATTTTCATGCCCAAAGACATTAACTTTTGGTGATTTTTTGAAGTATATTATACCTTTTAGCTCGTCAAGTCTGCAGAGGAGGGTCAAGTTGCTGATGTTGGTGATACATCAGATGATGTACCTGTTTCTGCACCAGAAAATGCTAGTGCCATCTCTGTGTCAGGAGTAACCCCTGAGCCTGAAGTTGTTCCTGTTCCTGTAGTGCAGTCTCATACCCAGGCCACTCAGAACAATCTTTCATGGAGAAAGAAAGCTACACGGAAAGTTAAAGTGGGTGCATCTCTGACCTATTTTTCTGAGTTATTTGAAGTCTCAGTAGTGCATATACTTGAGGAAGATATTGTTCAGGAGCTGAAATTCTGGAAGAATACTCTTGTTTGTACTGTTTTAGGGATGAAACCCAAGGATGCACAGTTAATGGAGTTTTCTAAGAGGCACTGGAGTTATGTAGGAAAATCTCAGATATTATACTTTTAAAAAGGGTGGTTTTACATCAGATTTCAGAGTGGAGAGGATAAAGAGGAAATCTTGAGAGGAGGTCCATGGACTATGGGTAGAAATAATCTTATTCTGAAGCAATGGTCACCTATAATAGGTCAGGAACTAGATAAAGTTTCAACCTTGCCTATTTGGGTGTTGTTCCCTGAACTTGACCTCTATTTTTGGTCCCCTGTTGCCTTGAGCAAACTTGCTAGTCGCGTGGTTAAAGCCATATTTGCATATGTTGTCACCTCTTCCAAAGAGAGAATTTCTTTTGCTAGAGTGCTCATTGAAATAGATGTTTCTAAGAATTTGTTGGAGTCAATTACAGTTAACTCTCATTTTGGGACATTTTCTCAGTGTTGAGTACGAGCGGGTTCCCTACTTTTGCAAATGCTGTAATAACTTGGGTCACCTTGAAAACTACTGTAAATTCTCAAAAAAAGGAGGTTGTTCCACCTGCTCCTTTTGTTTCAGCGCCAGAGACTTTAGCTTCTGGCTCTCAGGACATTGGCTCAGAGGAAAATGAGGCACCTACAGATGGCAATGATGACCCCCCTGAACCTGAAGTTATTCAGGGGCAAGAGCAAAGGCCTCCTAATGCTGGAAAGGATGGACCAAATCAAGCTGGCTGCTCTGCAGGCACTGAACACCCTCCAGACTCTGTAGTAGTAACTCAGGATGTCACAACTGACTCTGTTCCAACTGTTTTGGCCTCACCCAAGCCAGCTGGTGGGGCTTTGGATGCAGAAGGCTTTGCTTTGGTTACAAGGAAGAAGAAACTTGTTTTTCCTGGTATTAGATTTTCCCCACTAGCTATGCACTGCATTAGGAATTCTACTGACTCTGTTCCAGGTCTAAATGTTTTAGCTAGTAGTATGGATGGTGCGGCAAACCCATTTCCTTCAGTGGGATCATGATACTCTCTTCATGGAATGTAAGGGGGATGAATAAACCCCTATGCAACATGAGGTTGCTGAATTCATTCAGGAAAATAAAATTGAAGTAATTGGACTGGTTAAGACTAGGGTTAAGTCTCATAAGGCTGCTGGCATTCTTTCTTAAAAATTCAGGAATTTTGCTAGCTGCAACAATTATAGCCATCATGGTAATGGTCGTATTTGGTTTTTGTGGAAGTTTTGTTCTGTTCAGCTCAATGTGGTTGAAGTTGATGCTCAATTCATTCATTATAAAGTTCATCATCTTCCCTCTTAGTTTACTTTCTATGCAACTTTTATCTATGGCTTTAATAAGAGTGTAGGGAGAAGAGATTTGTGAAAATTTTTGGTTGATACATCTCTTAGTATGGCTGAGCCATGGATTATTTTAGGTGATCTTAATGTAGTCTTTAAGCCAGAATAAAAGATTTTTGACTCTGAAATTAATCTTGTTCATATTCATGAGTTTGCTGACTGTGCAAATACAACTGGTTTGGTTGATATTTCCAGTCATGGTTGCAGTTTTACTTGGACTAATTATCAAGATGGAAGTAAGAGAAGATGGTGTAAGTTGGATAGAGCTATGGCAAACTCTATTTGGCTTCAATCTCAGCCTACTTCATATGTAGATTTTCTTCCATCTGGTACCTCTGATCACTCACCAGTGGTGGTGCACATTAACTCTGGTGATAATTATTTCCCTAGACCATTTATGTATATGAATTGCTGGGGTGATGATGATAATTTCATGAGTATGGTTTCACAAGTTTAGGATTTGTCTTTGCCTGGTTCTAGAATGGCTCAAGTTCTGGAAAAGTTAAAGCTGCTCAAACCTGTTTTCAGAACTCTTCATAGGCAACAGTATACCAATTTGACTCATACAGTTGCTCAATGTAAGACTGATTTGTTTCAAGCTCAGGTCCTACTTCAGGCAAATCCTCTCAATGGTGAACTAATTGCTAAAGAGAGAGTTTGCAAAGATGTTTTTCAGAAACTCAAGATTGCTGAAACGAGTGCTCTTAGGCAAAGAGGTAAAGCTCATGACATAAAAGATGGAGATACTAATTCTAGATATTTCCATGCTCGAATTGCTGAAATGAGAGCTCTGAGTTATATTGGTAGAATTATTGATAAAGAGGACATTTTGCATACAACTGCTTTGGGGGTGGGGCAAGCTTTCCTCTCTTATTATGAATATTTGCTTGGTTTGAACATTCAGTCACTGGTTGGGATGACTCTTTTATCAAGGCAGGTGCTGTGCTTTCTCATGTTCATTAAGCTGAGCTGATTACTCTTATTTTGGCTTCTGAAATTAAATCTGCTTTAATCTCAGTCTGTGAGAATAAAAGCCATGGAATAAATGGTTATACTTCAGGTTTCTTCAAGAAAAGCTGGAATATTATTGGTGCTGATTTGATTGCAGGTGTTCAGGAATTCTTCTCTACAGGAAATTTGCCAGCAAAGTTGAATTCTACACTCAACACTTTGATTCCTAAAGGCTCTACTCCTGATTCTGTCACTGACTATAGCCCATCTACCGTTGCACTGTTGAAACAACCCGACGCCCCAAAGCACCACCAGCAGCCGGCGGCAGCAGCAAAACAGCAAGCGGCAGCAGCACATCAGCGCAAACAGCAGCGACGCTCCCACTGCCCCCCTTCTCGTCTTCTCGAGCACCTTAACATCATCATCTTCACCGACTTCATCCTCCCTTCTCACATCTTAGACACACTCTCACACACGCACACAACCATCACCACGACAATCACGCACAACAGCCAAGCAACCCGACGCCCCAAAGCCGTATCACTCACTCACAAACCTCATGCGCATCACACCAAACAAAACGCCTCTAAACTCTAGGTTAGACCACGAAACTGAACACACACCCTATCATCACCATCTAATGGCCAAAGAAATCCCAAACAAGAAATAAATCGCAGGAAATGAAAGGGGAAAACGAAGAACAAACAGTGGCGAAAACTCGTTCTTATGCGCCCAAAACTAACCAACTAGGGCAGGCGTTTTATCCTTCGTTACTTGACCAAAACCGAAAATACAAAACACGAGGATAATCTACATTACCTTTAGATGATGTTAGGAAGAAGAATCGTCGAAAAAGTTGGAGAAACAAGGGAGAACGAAGCTCTGGCGTAATCGTCACTGAAACGTCTTTATGCCCGATGAAATGCACTTCGACCGTTACTTGCTTCATCTGTTCCTTTCTTTTTATTTTTTTAAATATGAGCTAGTAGTATAGGGAGGCGTGAGATATATTTATAAAATGAGGGAGAGTTAGGAATAGGGTTCTGTAAGGACTCCTCTTGTCCTAAAATCTCTAAAATTGCCATTTTAGAAAGGCTTTCCGAAAATGGAAAAATTACTAAAAATCCTCGAATCCGTCTTGGGGTTCTAAAATAATAAAATACGGGAAAAATAATTAATAAAATATTTAGTCTTTATTTTATTAAATTATTTCACGGTAAACCCGAAAAAGTAATATTTGCTCAAAAGCGATAGACCTTTTAATTTAAAATCCGAGGAATAAATAAGTAAATAAAGAGTAAATCTTTATTTAAAATACGAGTAGTCATAAACTAAAACACACCAAATATTCCTAAAATATTGGGGTGTCACAATTGTCATATACAAAACTGTAACAAAAGTTCTTGCAAACAGAATGCAGAGAATAATGAGTGTTGTTGTTGGATCTGAGCAGGCAGCTTTTGTACCTGGCATGAATTTGTTTGATAATGCTCTGTTGGCTCAGCAGCTTGCAAAGAAGTATGGTATAAAGGTTTTATCTCCTAGATGCATCCTTAACAAAGCTTTTGATTCTGTTAGTTGGAGTTTTCTGAAACAGAGTCTCTTAGCTTTTGGTTTTCCTCTAAAGTTTGTGTCCTGGATTATGGCTTGTATTGCCGGTGCTAGGTTTTCTTTGAACCTGAATGGTGCTGTGTATGGTTATTTTAAAGGCAAGAGAGGTCTACGACAAGGTGATCCCTTGTCTCCTTTCCTTTTTGTGCTCTGTATGGAGGTATTGTCTAGGCAGCTTAGAAGGCTTTATGGTGCTGTAGGTTTCTCTGCTCATCCCAAGTGTTGCAGAATCAAATTTAACCACCTAGTGTATGCTGATGATCTTTTAATCTTCTCAAGAGGGGATGTTCCTGATGTAAAGGCCATTTCAGACTGCTTATTGGAGTTTTCTTCTATCTCTGGTCTCACAGCTAACCCTTTGAAGACTTGTGTGTACTTTGGGGGAGTTAAACCTGTTGTTAAGAGTAGTATCTTTTAGGCTACTTACTTTGTTGAGGGGTTTTTCCCTTTCAAGTATCTCGGCCTGCCTCTTAATTCTTCTAGGCTCACTACTGGGATGTACATTGAGCTTATCAATAGGATTAAGAATAAGCTGATGCACTGGGTTAATCAGCTTGTGTCTTATGCTGGCAAAGCTCAGCTTATTAATTATATGTTGTTTGGCATAGAAAATTTCTTGTGTTCAAGTTTATTACTCCCTCTTCATATTGTTAAGAAGATTAATAAGCTTTGTAGGGATTTTTACTGGGGTTGCACTGCAGAGCTTCCAAAGAACTGGCTATCTGTTTGTTCTCCAAAGACTGCAGGTGGTCTGGGTATTGTAGACACCCCAATGTGTCACACTGTCAATTGCCCAGTGATGATAACTAAACTAGGTAATGTGCTTGGATAAACGACGTTTCTCAACTGTGACCGGTTTAGCCATTCCGAGTCATAAACACATTCTTTCCACAAAAATACCATTATTACCACACTATGACTAAATAGGCCCGAAAATATGCGTAAGCCGTATTTTCAGCCTATGACTGACTGAGCCCGCATCACAGGCCCAGAATCAGAAAAATCAGGCTTTTATCACATTTTACATAAAAGCCCGAAAATAGTCAAATTGCCTCAAATAATCAAACTGGGTCAAAACCTGACCCAAGCCTGGGCCTGGGCGCCATCATTTGATGGTGCCCAGCTGGGCCTGACCCAGCCTGGCCCATGCGCCACCAGTGGTGGCGCACAGCCTGGGCTCAGCCCATACCTTTCAGTCAGCCCAGTGCAGTTTTAAGTGTACTATCCGAGGGTCCATCTACTTCGGAGTTTCAGAATGTTTAGCAACCTTTAGCAATACGGTCAATCATAAACACCTGCAATCTGATCCACAACAAATTTCAGATAACAAAGACTCTAGCATTCCGGAGTTCACTCATGCAGTGTTCCACACAAACACTCACTAACACACTTCGGATAACCTCAACTATTGAAAAACGCATTTGAGCTGAAATGGTTTTCTGGCCATTTTATCACGTTCTGGCCAATCTGGGAACCGTTTGTCCCTGTGCTCCATCACTGATGGCGCACAGGGTTTGTCCCCTATAAATACCTCCCAGCCTCATTTGGCTCGGGGTTAGCAAAAAAAAGGCAGAAATCCTTACATTTTCACAGCATTCTCACGTAAAGCATTCTTTGCACCCAAACACCAAAATCTAACTTTTATCCTTCCTTCTAAGGCTACAATCAGACCTTGCATCCTTGAGCAGTCATACTCATATGCAAAACTGGTTCATCCACTTGAAGTGACACAAAACCAAACACATCCATACTTGAGTACACACTACTCACAATAGCGAAGAGAGGACCTAGATCCCCTCTCGTTAGGCAAACCCTCGAAGTACAGAAACCTCGCGCATCCAAGCACAAAGCATTACCGTAGGTTTCCTGAGGGCCAAATCATCAACTCTCTATTTTTCTACTGTTTTTGTGCTAGGCCAGATTTATATACTTGCTTGTTTATGTTATATAACGGTAAAAACGGAATAACTATAAGGCTAATAGTAGAGGTAAATGCAACTGGTTAGGTCGATACACCTTATCGATGCCAAATTGGTAACCTTGCTCCCGAATATGAATTTGTGGTACGCATTACCATACGAGTCACTCATGAGGTGCTCAGATTCGTGGCTGCTGCCTCCCCTCGAATTCTACATCTCATGGTCCTCTTTGGACTACGAGGCTAGATCCGAAAGGCAAACGGTTTTCAGGATACCGAAATTTCTTGGTGGCGACTCTCAATCCGAATTAACAGTGCAGGAGGGGCAAAGGCACCGCTCTGCCTCCCCCCGTGGCGCCATTGCTGGTGGCGCACCACTGTTCCTCCAGTGGTGCTAAGCCAGTGCGCGTGGTCACCATCCCCATGCCTTATGCGCCATCGGTGGCGGCGGACCAGGCATGGGGTGCTCCCCTCTGTTTCTTGCTTGGCACACCCCCTTCATTCTGCCAACCGGGCTCAACTGCTTTGCAATAGGACTCAGCCACGAAAAAGTTGGGAACCGAGAAGTCCAAGGACTGGTCAAGGGCCCATAGCCCTTCCAGCACCTGCCCCTAAGTGGTGGTTTCCGAGCGTGACCCTCCTACTTCAATAGGCGAAATCAAAGCCTTGCGAAAAATGGGGTCCCGTTGCGCTCACAGGTATAAAGGAGATTCTGAGCTGGAACAAATCTCTTTTTTGCTGAAATGGATATGGAAATTTCATGCGAATGAATCTTCAATATGGTGTTCCTGGGTTAGCTCTTATCTCTTGGGTTCCAATACTGTTTGGGATGCTGCTCCTAAGGTTGACTTTGTTGAGTCATGGAGAGGAATTATGAGGGTTAGAGACCAGTTTATTGATCTTGCAGGAAGTGCAGCTATTTCTCTGCTAGAATCCTAGTCTATAAATAGCAAGTTTCTGATCAGCAGAGCTTATGAGTTTTTCAGAGGGCATATGTGCAAGGTAAGCTGGGCTAAATCACTCTAGAATCACTCAGTCATTCCTAGACATTCTGTGGTTTCTTGCTTAGCAATTCATGGGGTTCTCTCCACTTCAGACAGGCTGAGTAAGAGAGGATATTGTCTAGTGAATAGATGCTTCCACTGTAAATCTGCTGCTGAAAGTGTTACTCATTTGTACTTTCAATGTAGCTTTACTAGAAGGATACGACATTCTATTTTTAGGTGGCTGCAAGCTCGGAAAAATGTTCAAAGTTTGAGGCGGGAGTTGCACTGGCTGAAGAGATATGCTAGAAGTAAAAGCTGGAAGTTTAGAGCTCATCATTGTGCTCTGATGGCAACATTGTATGAGATATGGAGGGAGAGGAATGCTAGAGTTTTTTCTGAACATGTGCTTAGTCTTGAGACAATTATCTTCAAAATTAAGTTATGGTTTGTGTAAAAATCTTAGCTATTTCTAGTAAGGATAGTGATATTATAGTTGCTAGTTTGTTGGATTGAATCTCTTTGATGTGTAAAGAGTTATGCTCTTGTTCTCTTTTGGTTAGTTCTTTTTGAAATTAGGGGTTGTATTGTTACTTTATATTCAATAAAAGTATCCCCTTTCCTCTTTCAAAAAAAAAAAAAAACAAACACTCTGTTTTATTTGACAGAGTTATAAAAGCTAGAGAAGCTTTAGAAATGTGTCAAATACAAATGCAAGACCATCTTTGTGACCATACTTATCATGCTCAGGAAGCAGCTCTTTTGGTTGACTATATCTTTCTCATAGATGCTGAATTGAGCACTTCAAAGCAGCAGGCTAAGCTAAAGCATGTAAAGCATATGGATGATAATTGTCATTACTTCCATGCTTTGCTCTCTGAAAGAAGGGTTTACAAGAGCATTGGGACTATTACTGATGTGAATGGCCTAATTTACACTGGTCTCATTTGTAATTGTAGACACCCCAAACTGTCACACAATCTGGCCAGTGATGATACCTAGGCTAGGTAGTGTGCCACCACTAGCTGCATTTCGAAGATGTGACGATCAAACAAGATCCTAAGTTATTTGCGTTATTTTCATACTTATCCCACAAAACGCTCAA
>CAAKMY010090440.1:0-14611 GCA_901111285.1 Corrigiola litoralis | reverse complement strand
TATTGGGTAGTGATGTGGCTTCCATGTTATTGCCAACGTGGCAAGTTCTTGTGGCTACAACGCCTTTTAATAGTCTTATTAGTATAGATAGATAGATAGATAGAGATGTCTTGAAGGCAATTGAAGGGAAGGAGGGTATTCCAGGTCTCACATGTGTCCCATCTCTAGAATTCAAGCATTTTCCTAAGATCCAAGAGCATTTTTATAAAGTATTCATACACTCATCCTTACCAACATTGATGTTCAGAGACTGGACTTTGTTTACTTCTCAACAAATTTCAACTACATCAACTATCAAGAAATCGTAACTTCCTTGAAATAACAGCAAAATTCAACATGTAATTTATAGAACATTAACAGCATATAATGAGTCTTTGGACTATGGACATAATAAGGATAAGTGATTCATTTGTGGAACTACTCTTGAGACCATCATACACATATTTCCCAAGGTTTTTGTAGCACTGTGTGTTATACAACTATAAAGTTTTAGTAAGCATTAGAATTTTGGTGCCTATGAAATGTAGTAGCCACTAGCCAGGACATGAATTGGTTGGACAAGTTGAGAAGGTAGCTCAGCAGGAGAAGGTTGTTTAGAAAATTTTGCCCACTGTTATATCAAACCCCCAGGTATGAGCTACCCCTTGTCGTAAATTCAACTGTTACTCCTCCCAAAAAATAGGGTTGCCGTTTTTCTGTGAGTGACGAGTGAAAATTGTGTTATACCCTTGGGGTAGGATATAATTTTCCGGCTTTTAGTGATTAAAAATGATTCGCTGCTATTCACCAAATCAAATAACAGAACACAAAAGGTGAACAAAACGGAAGAAGAAGAACAACAAAATTGCTACAAAACCAAATGATCGAAAAAATAAAGAAACAAAAAGTACCATCCTCAAGGTACATATTATCAAGCAGAACAAGAGTCATCAAAGGTTATGACTTATGAGCCTATGGCATAGGCCATACATACTATCCTCTTACAACCATGGCTGATTAAAAATCGATCGTACTGATACATCTGCCTACACCAACCCCCGTTCTTCCCAAAGAGTCTAAGGTAGTCCCGGGAGTACCCAAAACTAGGTACTCCCAAGCACAAAATGAAGGGTGTTGTTGAGATTGTCAAGGGAAGGGCCACGTAAAATTACGTTCCTGTCCCTGTTTTACAAGAAATTGCCACAAGGACTACCTAAAATACGTAGTCTCGGGACTATGTTAGAATTTACGCGCTCCTGCACCCAGCCGGAGGCAGGACCTCCACCACATGATATAGTTTTCTAGCATATAGTAGACTTTAATTACAGATTCTTAAAAGCTTTAACACACAGTATAGCAAATAAATTGCAGACCCTCAAAGATCACACCATGTAATATTGAAAAACTACTTAAAAGGGGCAGCATTATATACAAGTTGTCAGTCAAGGGAGACATTGAAATGGGGCCAAATTAACAAGTACCCAGATATCAAAATATTACATAAGATTAAATTTGGAGACAAGATTGATAAGCCCACCTGAATATGTTGATTCTTAGGGTGAGAGAAATGATAACCCAGTTCATACAAGTTTAAGGCTGATGTAGGAACTTGGGTTGGAATGAGAGGTAAGTTTTAAGTTCAATACAGTGATTTAGTTTAGTATAGTTCAGTTGATTCATGTTAAGTTTACGTTATTTAAGTTCAGTTTCGTTTAGTTCGTGAGTTTTGTTCAGGGGATATATGTTTAGTTCAAGTCATTTAAGTTAAGTTTAGTTTAGTCTAGTTCAGTTTAATAGTTTAGTTTAGTTCAATTTACTAGTTTAGTTCATTAATTTAGTTTGATTTTTGGTTCAGTTCACGAGTTAAGTTCAATCTAATTCAATTCACGGATTAAGTTCTATTCGGTTTAATTCAAGAGTTTAGTTAAGTTCGATATCACTAGTTTGGAGCAGTTGAGTCCATCTCACTAGTTCAATTCAACTCACAAGTTTAGCTTAGTTTAGTTAAGTTGATTTATGATTAGTTCAGATCATTTAAGTTTGTTTTAGTTCAATTCACTAGTATGATTAGTTTAGACCATTACTTTAGTTCAATTCAACTCGTGAGTTCAATGGAATTTAGTTTAGAAAAAAAGCACTACTTTAGTTCCGTTCAGCTACATTGTTCGATGCAATTCAGTATGATAATTATAATCTTACTTTCATTTAATTCAATTCGTTCCATTTAGTTCACCTCAGCTTATTCAATTCAAGAAGGCAAATCCTCTATTTTCCTAAAGAAGACCTGAGCTTAGTAGACTTGATCGTTTATGTGGATTTTTTTTTTTTTTTTTAGTAAGAATCATTTATGTGGATTTCATGATATATACTATTCCTATAGTCCTATCCTGCGAAATAAAATGTGGACCAAATTTAAGCAGTCCATTTACCATGCCTCTAGTTCAATGTGAGGAACCCGGGAACTAGATCAACTACTCAGCAACTGCCACTTGAACTGAGAACTCCATGGAACTCACACTTGTCTCTTTACACCACCCAAAATTCATACGCAAATCCTTACACTTTACACGTAATCTCTCGAACTACATTTAACTTTGTACTAAGTAACATATATATATATATTGTTCTTTGTATAAGTTAAGTGGACTGACCAACTTTAATATCATATTGACAGGAGGGATACCAACATGCAGAAACTTTACTGTATCATGTTGCAGCAGTTCATCTTCATCATCAAATGATCCTGCTCATAAAACCAATACGTTGTCTTTGGCTAATGATGGCAGAAGAGCATTGCTGAGTTATTTTCTCATAGCAGGTACTTTGCTTTCTGTTAGTCACTTGTGGTTTCCTCGTTGCTGTTATAGTGTTATATCATGACTTTTTATCTCATTTCTGTGATGATAGCAGCAATAAACCTTTTGCATGTAGTACTATATGTCTATATATGTATATGTTTGGAATGTGTTATGTGGTTTGTGGTTTATTTTTGCATTTGTGTTGATGGAGTTAAGTGTAGAGTTTGTTGATGATATGTTTTTAGCTTAATTCAGTAAGTTTCCGGGTAAATAGATGGTAACTTGAGAGTGACCTTATATATGTATGATTGACTATAGGATTTTTTAGGATTGAATTAAATTGTGGCATATTTAAATATATTAGTTTCTCCAATATGTAGCACAGGAGCAAGGTTGGCCCGTGGTTGGGAGTTGTCCGAGAGTTATCCCATGCTCGAATCCTCATATTTCCTGCCCCTGCTCCAATGTACCAAAAAGGAAAAAAAATCATGGTTTATGCCAAGCTTGCATTATGGTTTATGAGTTTTAAGTCATTGGTGTACTAAGTGGCCTATGTAAATCTACATTGTTAGCACTTCCTGTTGTAACCTGCAAAATTGAGTTCTTGATGTGATTTGGGAGTCAAGTTGCAGGAACAGGAATTTGCGAAGATATATTATAGTATGTGGGTAGCAGAGAGAGGGCCCCTAGAGTTAGTTGTATGATAGGGATGAATTGCCTTGGACAGTTACATATGTCATTTTACATGAAGTTGCACACATTGTTGACGACCATTACCTTAAGTAATTTCTTTTCCCAAACAACTCATCAAATAATTTATTTTGCTTGGCTATTTTCTGCTCACATTTTAGTTTGTCAACCAAGCCCATTCATAATTTTACCATATAAAGCCCTGTTAATTATATGTGAGGAATTATGTAATTTTCATGCTCGTGTTTGGGCTCCTGCTTCCTTGCAAAACATTTGTAGCATGTCTACTGATCTTTGTGATTTAGGATGTACTAACAAGCCACTGGATTTACGATATTACAGCTGCCGGATCGTGTATCTCTAAAGCGGCTGAAGCAGTAAGCACAAGCAGAAGAGCTGTAAGCGCATTTTATACTGATCAAGTACAATTTTATCGATCCTTGTTTTCTAATTTCAGTGGATTTGAAGGAAACTATTGTCTTACTTACAGCTTAGAGGGGCAAAAATACCTGAGAGTGATTTTACAGCCCTCCCCAATGGTCTAAAGTTAGTAAATCCACCTGACCTCATTAATTGTTAAATCTTTCTGATCGTGTTACTTTCTCTCAGTATGGATACCTCTTGCTATTCTTCTGTGGTGTAAAGAAATGCATATTTTGTGTCATTATGCTTGAACATTTAGTTGCAAAGCTTGTTATTTGATTGTCAGGAAAATCAGACATATTTCACTGATGATGATTTTCTTTGTCCTACAACAGAGCTCTTAGGTGATGTTATTCAATTGTCATATTGACATGCATTTAGGACCGTTTTCATCCGTTCTTGTATCTAGTTTTCTTGTATGTATTTGATTGACACAACACTCAGAATTTCATGATCACATTCCGTAGGTATTATGACTTGAAGGTCGGCGGTGGCGCAGAAGCTGTAAAGGGATCTCGTGTTGCAGTACGGTTGTGACAGTTAAATTTATTTTATCGTCTGTTGATATTTATCCATTATGTGCATTAGTATGAATATTTTTAGAATAGAATTATATAGCAATGAAAATTTTCATCATGCATTTTGCGCGTATTTTTTGTCTGATTCTTAGGTTTAACTCTACTACAATCTATTTTAGAAAGGTATAACAATCTTCAAACTACCAAAGTGCTCTGTTACAATCTACCGGGAAGCAATAGAAGATAAAAGACAATGTTAACAGAGACTATCTTGATAGCTGGCTCTCCCCAATATGTGACTGAAAGAACATACTGTTTCGGGCCACAACACATACTATCAATCATGGAGTTTATATAAAATGCAAACTTTTTTGCAACTTTCATAGAATGTCCATCAACCTATAAACAAACTCTAAGATTTGTGTTGGACCTGTCGGATCATACCTCCATGACTAGGCATGCTTCTCATTCATTGACTACAGTCTATTAGTTTTAGTGATAACTTTTTGTGGTTGCTTACCAATTTCTGGAACAAATTAAAGCATCTTTTCAAATGGAAACGTACTATGAGTTCTTAATATCAATCTACAATTTCTTTGTCCCTTAATCTAAACAAGACCATGTGATGTTATAAGCTTGTATTTTGGCTGTGGAGATGTGTGATGATGATCTTTATTGTTCAATTTGTGACATGATGTCTGCTATTAGTCTATCGTGTAACATGCACCCTGTTTTCTTATCCTTTTGAGTTTGATTATTTCATCATGGTAATGTTAAAATTCTTATAGGTGCATTATGTTGCTAAATGGAAGGGTATCACGTTCATGACAAGTAGGCAAGGACTGGGAGTTGGTGGTGGAACGGTATGATCTGGACTTTTTGGACTTAATGTATTCTCAATTTGCAGTATCACAATGAACAGAAGTGTAATGGCTAAGATACCTGTTTCCGCTGAAGCTGCTTTCCCTGCTGTATATGTGATTCCATTGTCTAAGGGTCTAAGAGGCCTCTTCATGCCAACTGACTTGCCAGTCATAGTGTCTTTCAAGGATCTGGCAACCTAGTTCTAATTTAAGTTGCTTCCTTTCCATCAATACTAGCTGAAAGACTGTTGTTGAGCTACAGACTAAAACAGCTCATTCAAGTAAGGTTTCGTGAAGAATGCACATCGTTTCTCAATTGAATTTATGTGTGGCCTTAAGCTGCATAGAGAGTCTTTCAGGATTTTAGTTGTCTCATGCATGTAGTCCCCCAGTGTTATGTTTTCTCTGGAAGTTCGGAATCACAGGCTAGTTACAGCTATTTCCACCTTGTTTTGATTTGTTTTTTTTTTTTTCATCTATTGTTTTACTCTAACTAAGTAACTAACATTTGATATTTTCTTGTAATAATTTTGAACTAATTGGATACTGCACTTGAAATTCAGTAGCTTCTGCTAGGATTGGTATGTGTAGCTGTTGAATTCAGTCTAAAATTGTAACCTCTGATCCCTGTTTATTCTAAGACCTAATCGAGTGTTATTATTGGTTGCAAGCTTGGAGCCATAAAGCTTACACTCAGGAGTTTAATCTCTCCAAAGATGAAATATTAATGATGGAGTGTTTGTAATATGTTTATGTCATTTACCTTGGTTTCATCGATTGTTGAACTGAAGTTCCAATTATTCATGTTCCCTCTCATTAGTGCTACATGTTATTCTAGCCCTTTATTTAGCTGCTGGTATGTTTGTCTGATAATCGTCCATCCTACATGATAAGCCATAGGGAGAGACAATTGGCGCTCCAAAAATGTCATCTAGCACTCCCACTTTCTCTTTTATTTAGATTACCATTCTAGTATAGAAGTGATAATGGGAGTCTCAGACGACATATTTGGAGTGCCAATGTTCAGAAGGTTGCATCCTTAATGATGTAAGGGCTGAGTCTAGTGCCTGACCAAGTCTGAGTAACTTAACATGTGCCTGACTATGTCACTTTAGTTAGTCCCTTGAAAGTACCTAAGAGGTTAATGTATGTACTTTGGTAGTGGCAATGTTATGACTTATGAGTCTGTGTTTATCTCAAGTTTGCGACTACCTTTCTCTTTCATTCTTGGTGAATATCTATGAAATGTTTTGCTTGTAGCCTTATGGCTTTGATGTTGGCCGGTCAGAGCAAGGCGCAGTTCTTAAGGGATTGGATCTTGGTGTTGAAGGCATGAGAGTAGGAGGCCAGGTGAGACCCATGTTGGTCGTCGTAATCTATCTCTGATGTATTCTACAATTTTTTGTCTATCACTGATAATTTGTGTGGGATGTCTAAAAAACTTAATTCTTTCTGCTAACTAATGCATTTTTAATTTTGTCAAGTTGAGTTTGAAGTGCTTTTCAAGTTTCTTTAGAGTTTATGTACTGCTATTCCATTAGACCATTATATATAAGTAACATTCATCTCTTCCTCGCTAATATGGAGCTCCATTTTTGAAATGCAGCGATTGTTGATAGTTCCTCCAGAGCTAGCATATGGAAAGAAAGGAGTCCAAGAAATCCCTCCAAATGCAACAATTGAGGTAATATAACAAGAAATTTAAGATACCAAATATTCTTCTCCATATTATGAACATCCTTACATCAATGTCAGGGTAGCCATGGTTTATGCTCTCTAGAGAGAACAAACTTGTGACTGTATTCTCAACCAGGAATTGCAATTTTTTAAACAATACTGTCAGGACCATAGTTGCATAAACATGCTCACGGACCACAAAAGGAAAAAGTTTCTATTGTTTCATGTTCCTGTTCATTTTCTGATCTAGAGACCATCAGCTACATCAACCTTAGCTTTACTGTACAATATTGACACTTTCTCCGAACTTTTGTGTACATCCACCGAAACCTGAAGAGCTGAACCAGTGTTAAGCTTCTCCAGCTGCGTTTAAAACATTCTGTGTATTCTATATGAAAAAGTTAAGAAGTAGAAGACATGGGCGGATCCAAAATTTAAAAATGGGGTTGCGATCATATTATTTTTGCTATAATTTTCTATCTTTTCTACCACTTTCTACCCTTTTCTACCAATTTTTTTACCCTTTTCTACCATTTTCTACCAAATTTTATAAATTAGAGGGTAGTGTATGCTACCCTTCGTTACCAGCTAAATCCGTCCTTGTTGAAGAGGCTTATAAACAGGGAGCTTCAGTAGTCGAAGATCTCTACTAAGAAATCTTTGAGTTGACTGAGAGAAAAAGGATAGAAAAACAACTTATAATACTGGCATCCGCAATTATTCTTTTGTATCCTATATTCCTGACAGTCTGACACTGTTATTGATAATTTGTGTCATGAAGTGATTTAAATGGATTTAATGCTTAGTTTCGATAGCTTCCACAAGTTCTTACCCACCCTTCCCTTATAACTGCGTGGCTTGCCAAATGCTGGGATTTAGTGATTTACACAGCAGTAGCTTTAAGCCTTCACAGTGTGTTGATATGAAAAGGAAAGGAAGTAGGAGGGAGGGAGAGTGGATCAAAAGGAGAGGAATATTTCCGTTTCCACTCCAAATTTGTCTCACCACTTTTCGTGCGAAATTGTTACTTAAGGAAGGAGGGATTCAACACCTCCAAGTCTTTTTCTCCTTTCCTTATAATCTGCATATGCTATACAAATGAGGGGATACATATCCTTCGATGTCTCTTCGCTCCCTTCCTTCATCTCGTCCTCTCCCACTACCAATTCCTCACTTTATATCCACAAACAATTCTGATCAACATTAGTATGTACAAGTTTTGGGTCATGAGCATCTCATGGCTAGATGCTATTGTGATTTGCCTGTGCATGTGCAGAATGGGACTTTCTGCCCATTTATACTAAAGTCCGCCTTCCACCGTCGCACACATTACAATTTCTTAATTACATTTGTAATATAATATTGGCATTGATTCGATGGATGTGTATGTAGTTCCGAAGAAGTAGGTCATGGATTTCATTTTGTAATTTTGATATATTTTGGGTGTGATGATAGGCATCTCTCATTTTGAAGCTCAGCTGACAGTCTTATAATCTGTATCATGTATGTATGATTTCCCAATAATGATGCTATAATTGAGGGGAAGAGTGGAATCTTAGTGCTTTTTTGGTTTACATAACAAACAATTTAACCTGGAAGACTGCATTAAATGACCCATTCTTAACTATTCTGACAACTAATACATCGAAAGAACCACCCTTCACATCGTTTCAGGCTATGGGATTTAGCATTTTAGATTCCATATCTTGAAAGGAGCTGAAACTTTGATAATAGCCAAGCTACAGTCCCTTACATAACCGCCCAAAGCCCCTCTAGTTCAGACTTAACCTGAGCTGAATATGTGGATTGGTTTTGATACAGCTAGTGGGTAAAGATCTTCCCATAATACCTTTTTCCTTCACAATTGTTACTTTTATTGAACTAAACATGATCACTTGAACAGATGCTGAAGTATTCCTTGCAAGTGCAGACCTTTTCTGGCGACATAATATTTTTGTAGCCTAGTGTTCTGCAAGTAATGTTTAAGTTAATACTCATGTCATGCGCATCCTGTTGTCATATGTTCTCTTGAGACAAAGATCTCGCTGACATGTATAGGCATTTTTCTTCTTGAACCGCTAGTAGAATTGATACTTTTTTGCTGTAATGTGCAGTTGGACGTGGAACTATTGTCCATCAAGCAAAGTCCTTTTGGGTATGCTGTTAGCTTGTTTAACAACCTCCTTTATGTTCAACATATACGATAGCATATTAACTGTTGTTGGTGGTTTTCGACTGCAGGTCCCCAGTCAAGGTTGTAGAGGGATGAGATGGCCATTTTCTCGTGTCCGTTTTCTGAGTAGTCATAGGAATAGTGAAGATACCTGCTATATCTTATTTTTTGGATGAAGATTCTCCTCAACTTCCTCCATCTCCTGTGCATTTGTGCTTGGGTAACTTGAAATAAATCAATATACGAGCATTGTTTTGGATCTAGTTGCGCGGTATCTTTGTTTCAATCTCTCTTTTTTTTTTTTAAATTGTTTTTATAGTGGAAATGTCAGTTTTGGAATTCTTCCTGTCCATGAAGAACATATTTCATACCCAAGGAAAAGAACTACAGTATCTGAATAATACGGGGCAAGGGATTGTCATCATGGAATCTTGGATGCAATACTACAGGATATTGACTTGAAAATTCAGATTTCCTTTTAATGTTAAATTTGAACATCAATTGAATGCAAACGACTAATCCTCCCTTGTGTATACTCGCCCATTTAAGAGAACCAAACTTAAATTAAAATGAACAAGAAGAATAGTGGATGATATACATTCGAGGAGCAACATTCATCTCAAGTTAACAAGAGAAAGATATAGCTTTACTTGAACAAATTAGCCAAATCTGGGTCATTTAGGTCCAAGTCCAACCATCCATATAAACGCATGTACTCGATGTAGTGATCTGGTGGCTTCACTGACTGGGGATTTTTCACAGTGAAGCCTTCAATCTTTTGGATGTCTCGAGCAAGCCAGCGGCCAAGGGCTGGGTCTAACGGAGGTGCAACCTTGACAAGAATCTCGTCCTTCTCTACTTTTGCAGGTTTGTTGCCCATCGTAGAGGGTACCCGCAAGTTCCAGACTAAAAACCAGATGGAACCAAAAGCAAATCAAGCAGCCTATTAAACCAATAGAACAGTTAGCAATTAGCAGAAAGAAAAAGCAGTAGCCGGTTTCTCAGTCTCAAGTTAGGAGGGGAAAGAAAAGAGCAAATATGCTTCTCTTGTTTGACTTCAGTGACCAACAAGAGAGTATAAATGAACTAATGAATAGATAAACTCCTTATTTCGATTCCACAGAAGAAGGAAAAAGTATCAAACAAATTCTCATGAGCCATAAGGTGAAAATTACACAGATGATTCAGTTCCACTACGAGATTAGTATCCGTTTTCTCCTCACAATTCTGCTCTGGTATTCATCCAGAGGCTACACTCCCTTCACTTACGTTTTTGCTAGAACATATTGGAGAATCAGTCTCGTGATATTTGTGTGCAATGCAAATTAGACAGCAGCTTTAACCGTTCTACAATAATAGCTTCTTTTTACCAGATAAACACAATATTTCCTGAATGGAACAATACCAGAAGATTATATACACCTTTTGTGTTCTTAATCTCACTACTCCATCCTTCATTTTTAGTTAGGAATAAGGCTTGTACAACTTACAAAACAAATTTGACTTCTGAACGCATGCAATGCTCACAAATTCTGCTTTACCGTTGACAAGCACAGGACAGCCAAAAAGCATCATCTATATCCAGTTTATGCCATTTTTAGCTCGGACTCAATCAACAACTTCAACCCCCCCCCCCCCAATGTAATCATAAACTCTACTATGTCTACTGAATCTATATTTGGCACACACACGCACAAAAAAAAAAAAAATGGAGCAAAACACCAAAAACATGATGTAGACAGCAGCATTAATGTGCATGTTATCAAACATTCGTAAGACATAGCAAAATAAACTACTTTCAGGGAGTAAAACCAGGAAACAAAATAAAATCTAAGTAAACCCCCGCATCAATATATACCATCAAGACATAAAACTAATATCGTGACAGGTTAAAAATTAATAAATGAATATACAGCCGAGACAATATTAGTCTCTTCACAAAAAATAGAATAGGAGTTTCAGTCTGAAAACCAGGTAGAACAAAAAGCAAAGCAAGCAGCCTATTGAGAGCAATAGAACACTTAACAATTAGGAGAAAGAAAAAGTAGAAGCCGGTTTCTCAGTCTCAATTTATGAGGGGAAAGAAAGAGCTAATATGTTTTCTTGTTTAAGTGACCAGCAGAGTAGTAGAAATGAACTAATGAATTGATAAACCCCTCATTTTCCTTCCACAGAGAAGGGATTAGTAAAAAACACATTCTCACATAACATGTAAATATATAAAAGTTGCATAGATGGTTCAGTTCCACTTGAAAATTAGTACTACGTATCCGTTTTCTCCTCACAACTTTGCTCTGGTATTTATCCTAGGACAGTAATCCCTTCAATTATCAATTTGCTTGAACATATTCGAGAATCCGTCCCCTCATAAAATTTTGTGCAGTGCATACAGTTATAACCGTCCTACAATAACAGCTTCTGTTTGCCAAGATAAACACAGTATATCCTGAATGGAAAATACCAGTTGATAATGTACAGTTTTTCAGTACTAAAACTGACTACTCCAATCCTTCATTCTTAGTTAAGAATAAGGCTTGTACAACTTACAAAAAATATTCTACTTCCGAACGCATGCAATGGCCACAACTCCACTTCACCTTCTATGTTACTCAGACACTTAAGGAGTGCCAGGACACATTAGAAGTATCTGACATGGATACGGGAGGCATTTACGGTCTGTAGTTAATTTTCAAGGATCATATCCAAGAATCAAGTACGTATATCAGACATGGGTATGGCAAAATAGATGAAGGATCCGAGTAAGAAAGTTCAGCTTTGACAAGCACATAACAGCCAAAAAGCATCTTCTAGATCCAACCAGGGGCCATGAGTTCACTTGGTACCCCTTTTATTTGAAAAATTGGAATGTGAAAATATGGTAGAAATGATCAAATAAAGGAAAGAAACAGGTAAAAAGGTAGAAAATTGCTAAAGTATCATAGCATTGCCCCCAAATTTTCAATTCTGGATCCACTTGAGCTAACGGCAGATAGAGATGGTAGCGCGCACTAGCATATGCTACCCCCAAATTTATAAAACTTAGTAGAAATGGCAGAAAACGGTAAAAAAAAAAAAAAAACAGGATAAATCTAACAAAAATGATGGAAGAGTGACCCCCATCTTTAAATCTTTGATCTCCTTAAATTTTATCCAACTTGTACCATTTTTCGATGTCAGAGTTACGGATTACCGATCAAAACACGAATGGTTCTGCCTTGAAAAGCACAGTATCCCAATAAGTAATATCAATCCCTTACAGTCTAATGCTGTTAATGATCATCGTGATGCGAATACAATTTCCGACAGGGGTTGCACAAGGGGTTCGGGTTGTCAACCCCTCCTTTCCATCTCAATATGTAAGGTCTTCCATCATAAAGGCTTCCCTTCACAGGCATTCCCAAACTCTATACACCATTGTAACCAAAGAGATTCCGGCGCATGCACCAAGTCAATCAACTTGGCTACTTGAGCATATAAACCCCTCATCATACCAAGTTTTATGTATTCATAATGCAATAGTAATCTCTTACACAACTAATTACAACTCTAAAAGACGGGAGTGTCTTCTATATTGCCATATTGGGCACTAGAAATTCTTGGAAGAGACCGTCTACTTTGATATGACGGAACCATGCTGGCCCAATAAAGAGATAAAAACCTATAATTTGACTTGGGCTTGTAGGAAGCTTGAGCTGATTTAATTTAAAAGAGCACGTCTACTTTTAACATAAAGGTAGACGATATTTTCTAATAATTAGTGATTGAGCACACACACACAAAAAGAAAAATGGAGCAAAGAGACCTTACAGATTGAAGGAAGTGTAGATACCCGTGGCTGTGATTGCGAACCAAGTTTCTATGAGAGTTGAGTGATAAGCAGAGAGATATATTAGGCTGAGAACTGAGGACTGAGAACTGAGAACACACAAGTATTTTCTCCATTTCTTTATTAGTTTCTTTAAGTTGGAAAATTTCCGTTTTTTTGTTGGTACCTGACGTATAGCGTAATTCCACTTTAGATGTCCGTTATTTGGGTATTTTCAATTAAGGTATCTGACAGATATGTACAATTCCATTTTGGGTACCTATTTTATATAGCCGTTAAATTTCCGTCAAAATTCTGTTAATTTAGTAGTGGGGCAGCCTACTTTGACTTTGATTTAGAATTCTAAGTAAGACCCAACCACTAAAAACATGACACATCACACATGTAAAATAAAGAAATCAAGAAAAAGTTAAACAAATCCCCAACCATCCCCCACCAATCTCCCGTAGCCCCGTCCAACCTTCCACCCTCCTGCTCCCAGTCACCCACAAACCCAGAAAAACAAATCAACCTACAAATCTTCGTCTCTTCCTACCAATAGGCTACACCCACATCATCCCTACACGATTTTGCAACCACTCCCCCCGCCCCCACCCTGCAGTCTCGATTAATCCGTCCATAGCAACTTCAGAAAGACTAAGAAACAACCCCCTCAACCACCCTTTTCGAATATGAATGAACTCCCACGCCAACCCAACTACACCCAGATTACCGGCCACCCACGAGATTTCGCAACGACCCTCCCCCTCCCCAACCGAACACCATCGGCTTTCCCCAAACACAACGATCACTCCAAAACCTTCTCCATTCTTCCTTCTCAAAATCCTCAAGTCTTTGAAAACAACCCAACCCAAATAACAACCCACTATCTAAATCTCCCCAAAAACCCTCGTTGCTCCTTGGCTCAAGAAATGGCCTCTGTCCCTTCTCCCTTTCCCATGAATTCCGATATCGCTGCTGTTTTGAGGCGAAAACGCGTGGAAAATCAATGCCAAGGACGAGGGTAAGGATGAGTTGGAGGCAACGTTGGGGGATTTGTTGGGGAGGATTAGATTATGATTGATGTGATTATGTTGATGAAAAGAAAAGAAGAGTTCAGGGGATGAGGGTGGTTTTCTTTTTTATTTTTCCTTATTACTGGTGGTAATGGGTGTTGATGGTGGGTTAAGAGGTGGGTTGTGGTGGTGTGTTAACCGGAGAGTTATGAGGTTGAGGGTTGCGACTGGTGTGCTAAAGGAATGAACAATAATGAGAAAACCGGTTTACTGCACGGGTGCAAACGTTAGTGTTTTTAACGGAAATTTTAATGGTAGGTACCTATAATGGAATTATACATAATTGTCAGGTACCTTAAATGAAAATACCCAAATGACGGGCACTCGAAAAGGAATTACGCTATATGTCAGGTACCCAAAACGGAAATTTTCCTTTCTTTAATTAGATATCTTTAGTTACATATTAGTAAAAAAAATTATAAAAAGTTGACATTTTAATTCACTCATTAATAAAAATAAAAGAACGTAGATATGATAAGTCTATATTTTATCTCTTACTACCTTCGATCCACTCATTTTCCTGCATGAGCTTTTTCATACTTGTCGAGGTCATATTTCAACTATTAATAACTCACGAATTAAATTTGAAAAAACTACAAATTTATAATT
>CAAKMY010090429.1:0-15763 GCA_901111285.1 Corrigiola litoralis | reverse complement strand
CAAAATAAGATAAAACATGAAATACAAGCCCAACGAAAATCCGATGTGAAATAAAGCTCGTTTATTTAATAAAACATCGAAATAAAATACAATATAAACTTTTAAGGCTTTAAAAGTTTAAAACAAATTAACGAGAAGTCATTTGGAATTAAATACGTCAAATAACTTAAAAGCGAGGAAAAACGTGCCTTAATTAAGGAAATAGCCTTAAAACACAAACGAACCCAATAAAATAGTGACACCAATAGACCTAAATTATTGGGGTGTCACAGGTAGAATTATTAAATAAGTCTATGTTAAATATTCTGAAAATATTTCATATGAATCCATATCTACAAAGTAGGAAAGAAAAATATAATATCAAAAACTTCTCATAGTTGATGGATATAGTAGATGAGAGAATTTTGAAAAGATATTCATTATCTTTAGTATATCTTTTACTTAGGAATATACGTTAGTTATAAGGAGCATTTAAAATTAAAAGAAAAAGGAATAAATGACAGAAAATTTTGGGATTGACACGTGGCATAGCCGTTTACTGTTTTAGTATATAGTATAGATGAGTTTATTTAATTTATTTTTTACTTTATGTTAGTTTTCTCTTCTTTTCTTAGCAATATGATCTCTACTCTTGTTTCTCTCTCTTTTTACACAGCAAAATAACTTACCTCTAAGATTAACACCTCAAATTTTTGGTTAACATCAATCTTCTTTCAACATATCGCCAGGATTACCACCCCGAAAAACACTACCCACACACTCATCTTCTTCATATCAAATACATCGCATTTATGTCTATAACCACCTTCAAAATTTGGAATCTATCTGATCAAGAAAAATCAAAAGCACTTCCATCAATTTCACCTATTAAGTATAAATAACGTACACTCCTCGGGCAAATAATAAGAAGATATATGTCGAGGTCTTGAGGAATGAGGAGGATATCAATTTTTAGATGAAAAGCCCAGGTGAGAGGGCATATAACTCCGTCATTTTTTGCCACAGCACTTTGCATGTCAACAAAAATGGTGGGTTCTAGAAAAATGTAAAACACGTTGGTGGGTGGAAGAGAGAAAATAAAGAATGAAGCAACCACTAGAGAGAAACGAGTTTGAAAAATTTTGAGTTTTATTCTTCGAAATTGGGATTTGTTATTACTCCTATATTCAAGTAGGGTGTTTTAGTTTCACCATTTTAGTCTATAGTGATTGTAGGAGTCATGAGGGAACTTTAGAGGAGGGGATCAGAGAAGAGGGATTGGGGAAAGGTATTTTCTTGGGACAGAGAAAAAAAAACAGGATGATAAATATAAAAAAAATTATAAGCTTACAATTTTTTTAGGGATATAATTATTTATTTTCATAATTCAGTAAATGCACATATATAATTTCAGCTTCAACAATACTTTTAACGGTGTTAAGGTTAGGCTCTTAATGATATAAAGAAAATTTAAAGGTCCTCATTTGATAAATTGATAGTTAACTCTAGTCACTTTCTTCCTTTTGAGGTTTATTATGACACATATACCTCAAATAGGTTTCTTGACATCTATTGAGGACTTTAAATTGGCCACAATATTAGGGGTGAACCACATTTGAGGTAAGTTGTCATCCAAGATAAACACAAAATCCTTTCCATATAAGGAAATGTTGAGAACAATATACTAAACTCCCATTTGGGAATCTTGAGATTCTTAAGAACCCATTGAGGTGGAGGAGTATTGAATAAGAAATACGAAAAGACTATCTTAGTTGTGGTGAGATCACTTTAAGTGTATAGACTTTGCATTGTAATTTGTGAAAATACAAAAACTATAATTGACAAAAATATAAACATCTTTTAATTTACTTCTCAATTCGATTGAATTAGTAAACTTCAATTCTCTATAGTTCCTGATTCAATTATTATAAATTCAAAAGACACGAGGATACATTAAGTGTAATGCTTGTTTAGTGTTCCTAGAGGCTATGAAAAGTCATTATACATGTTAAATGAGAAACAAAAGGTCATTTTTTATTTATAAGAAAACTTGTTTGTTACAATCATTGAATTCTTATCGTATGGCCCCTGAAATTTACAACTCGCCTGTAGAAACCCTCTGCCCACATGATCACCCTAACTACTTTCTGGTGTCCTAGTAGAAGAAGTCAAATAATAGCTCTAAAGAAAAGGGATAAACCTCTTTTTTTTTTTTTAAGAAAAACTCTGCTACCCTAAGTAACATTTAGGATTTGAATTAGACTTTTTTAATAAATAAGTTATATAAGATAATATTAAGGGTGATTTTTTATTGTCTATAACTACTAAGTCTTATCAAAGACTCAAGCTTTATCTAAATTAATCATTGATTTGATGATCAACAAAAAATAGAAATAACTTAGTTAAACTACTTACACAAGATCAATGGTCATGAAAGTAGAGGAAAGTTAAGTTGAATTATATTAACTATCCTAACTTCAATCGGTTAACCACCTCAATTGAAAACCTTGACGCGTCGTTCTGAATGAGAATGAGAATTGGGTGAATCAAAGTGGGAATTTAGGTGGGTATTCACCAATAATTCATAATGTTTGCAACTGGGATTGAGATTACGAATAAAACAAGTAAATTGACTTATATGTCCTTTTTTACTGATAATGAATGTGTAACACCAGCCTATAGATGACGGTTTAGGTGGAAGTATCATAATAAATTAATATATGGCAGAATGAATTCTCAAATTACATTTATTAGTCATATTTGAGAGTATACCCTTCTCAACACCCAACACAAACAACGAATTCAGCTCTTGTTCGAAACCCAGATTTCTAACATAACAGTCGAGTTACTTCCTCCATCCCAACAAATAAGCCCCATATTTCTTTTTAGGGTATCCAGATAGAACATCTCCATTTCCTTATTTAGTAAGATTTTTGACCCTTTTATCATAGAAATGCCCTTACTTCTAGGATTTCTAATAGTAGAACATCCTCTTTTCTTTCTTAAATCTTGTAAGTATGACTCATTATTATTCTTTTTTTTTAATGTTTGTACAAGAAGCAAATGGTGAGGGAGTATGACTTACGAAGTTTTTTGGTGTTATATTAAAACAATTTGTGTTGCAAGAGAACAAGAAAGGAACATTTTTATAATGATTTGAAGCTACCACAAAAGTTGAATTTCAAATTATTAAGCGGAACCTTGCTCCTCATAACTCATGACTGATGAATAGTGTTGACAAAACCAACCGAACTGACTGCCCGCTCCGCAAAACGACCCGATGCTAACCCGAAACCTGATACAATCCGAAAAGTTGAAACCCGAAAGTGATCCGAGTTGACTCGAAACCAATTCAACCCGATATATGACCCGATACTAATATCGAACACAAAATTGACTAAATTGTTGTTGGTCATCTTCAAAAATCAAGAAAACTTTTGTTTATATATCTACTATTTCCTAAAATTAATTGTACAATGTTGGATAAAAATTTATTAATTTGATATTACAGTAGAGAATAACTCGACCTATGGCTGACCCGAAATTAATTTGACACAAAACCGACCGATCTGGAACCGACCCTAAACCGGCCCGAAAAATAAATAACCCGATCCGAAACCGAAACTACCCAAAGACTCTCATGACTGAAGCTGACCTAAACCCAACATGACCCGATCCGACCCGATCAGAAACCGACACAATCTGCCTGATTGCTAGTTATACTTAAGAAATTACGACACTAAATGACTAGGACGTGTTCTCTTCAACTTATTTTTACTTATCTTATGTGAATATGTCTTAAATTTCCACATTGTTTCTTTATTTTTCTAAATTTACTTTTATTTTTACCAAAAACATTGCTTCTAGCTTCTAGCTTCTCTTCTAACACCATTATCACTATCAGTATAAAAAAAAAAGTATCAAGTACTCAAAGTATCAACCATCATCGTTTATCATCTGTGCACACTGAAAAAAAAGCCCGTAAAATTCCACAAATTCAACAATTACCAACTTTTTAGCTCAAATTAGTACCAACCCATTTCATAAAATTTGGTAAAACTTAAGATGACTAAATAATGAGAGTGTTGAACACTTATTATTTTTGTTGTTGTTGTTGTTGTTGTTACTGGTGGTGGTGATGATGATGATTTCTCCAACCCACAACAACACTAATAACAATATTAACAATATTAACAATATTAACAATATTAACAACAACAACAACAACAGTCAAAATCATCATCATCACCACCACCATCGCCACCCGCCCTCGCTACGCCTCTCCCCATTCGCAGATAACTCGAATGGGGTGGTGGGTTTTCCTGCGAGGGTGCGCCTGGCGGATATTGCCCCCTACGACGGGGCGCCCTCTGGGGCGTACATGAAGGCGGTGGAGGCGCTTTCGGGGTCTTTGATGAGGCACAATGCCGTAGTGATTGAGCTTGGGAGTAGTGACGCTGCCATCATGCGGTGTGGGTTGGAGGCGGCGAGGTTGTTCTTCAGGAGTAGGGCTCAGG
The DNA here is from genome assembly GCA_901111285.1 of Corrigiola litoralis. Classification (NCBI taxonomy): domain Eukaryota; kingdom Viridiplantae; phylum Streptophyta; class Magnoliopsida; order Caryophyllales; family Caryophyllaceae; genus Corrigiola; species Corrigiola litoralis. The sequence continues at coordinate 11,267 of CAAKMY010090429.1, read as the reverse complement.
TTGGTGGTAAAGGGAGCAGAGGGGTTTACCTGTATAGGGCTGGCAGGTATTTTCGGCTTTTTGACTGGCGTTTTTTTTTTCCAGTAATGCTTGAATTGAACTGTATTGTACTATGTTGAGCTGAAATGAATTGCATTGAGCTGAATTGAACTGTATTAAGTTATATTGAGCTGAACTGAACTTGATGTAGCGGAGGTGAATGTAGCGTAAATGATCAGCCTGGTCAGAACTGAAAGTTGTGTGAAAAAATTAGCCGAATTTGAACTGAAACGAGCTGACTTGAGGTAAATTGGATGGGACCGAACTCAGTTGTAGTAAAATGAACTGAATTGCACGTCAAAAGAACGAGCCTAGGTCGAGGATAAGATGTATATTGTCTTAGAGTGGTGGTAAGGTTATTCACATTTAATCCAGCAAGTTAGCCTAAGATAGAACTAAGAAAACAATAAGGCTATAAATGTTGAGGAACACTTGGTAGCACTTGGTGAGCTTTTGAGGATTTCCGTAGAGCTTTCAACTTACAATACCTTAAAAAGCACATCCCAAAACCTTAGAGCCATACTTTGTGCTACCCGATATTTTGCTACTTGAAGTGTCAATAATTTAATTAGAGTTTTCATTGTAATTCAATTGACTACATTTAGTTGATAGTTATTTGAATATTGGGAGTTAGTGGAGAAACAGGTCTTTTACAAAGATTGTTTGTGAAGTCATAAGCCCAAAATTTACACACATACTATGTCAAGGGACTTGCTTTGGTGATGTTTAAGAATGACTTGTGATCTATTGGATTGGGTTACGACTATGTAATGTAATCTCTTAATTTCAAGCCATTGCTAGTGTTTGAGTATTGACCATTAAAATAGTATAGATTAGGATATAGAAAAGGCAGGTTAAACCTTTAAATTTGGGGAGAATTATACTTAGGTGGCAGGATGTTAGCAATGTATACATTGAGATGTCCTATACGCAAAATTTAAGCGTTGCTCCCAACTACAACCAGTTTTCCGGCGCGCGATTTGATTTTGACTTCTAGATATATAACTAACTTTGACTAATTTTATGAGTAGAACATGATTACGTGCCAAATTTGCCATTGGGAAGAGAAACTTAAAGGGGTGGAGGAAGTTAAATTTGGCATTTTAGTAATTTGTTCTACTCGTAAAATTGGCCAAATTAGTTAAGCTCTGAGAAAGTCAAAGTTAAGTAATCGGATAGCTGCCCGAAGTTGGGAGTAACACTTAAGTTTGGCTTGTCGGCTACATAAATATAATCATCTAAATGTTAGGCCACCTCGATGTGAGAAGCGAAAACCTCAGGCCACCTGGGATAGGCCAAAACCTCATGCCACCTCTATGTAGTATCCCTTAAGTAGTTAGAGTCGGGAGAGGTGCCAATGAGAAGCCACATTTGCTTTTATTGAACTGATAAATATGTCATATACACAAGTAACCTTATTTCTTTTAGGGTGAGGGGAGGGGGCAAGGTGGGCCTGGGGAGGGGAATCCTTATTTAAAAGCCGTATAATGCTTCCAAGTTCATTGACATTATTCCGTGTTTGCAATCAATAGCTGTTTTTTTTTTTCAAGAGCTTTACGAGGTAAGTGGAAGCAGTTATTGTTGTTCTCCTTTTTTTTTCTTACTGCCAAAAAATCCTGTTTTACTACATGCCTCATGACGGAGAAATTTGAGTATCACTTGGAGTAGTCTATTCTGATAGTCAAAAGGACTTAAAGAACATTTGAACGTTTGTAAAAGTGTGAGGCTTATCCCATAGTTTGCAGCTCCATGAGGCTTTATTCCTTTGACAGACTCGACTTTGTGGTATGTAAACGTCATTGCTAGAATTTTACAATTGGATATTGTTGATGTCTTGTTGATATTGGTGGAGATGTAACCTTACAGAAATAGGTGGTTAGAAGTTAGAACTGTCACTAGAATGAGAGCGGAATTTCCTATCGAAAAAAAAAAATGGAGGGATAATTGGTTTGACTGTTCTACCACCAATGCTTTCATTTGATTGGTTATGTTTTTAAAGGCTAACGAGGCCAGGAAGTTTATTCCCATTTTTGCAGATGGTATGTTAATTTCCACAGCTTTTACGCATGTATGATTGTATAAATATATGGGTGTCCCTTTTCTTTTCCCCTCTTTTCGAGCATTTTTTTAAGCTTAATTACCTCTTAAGAATTGACAATCCATCAGCTCTTTCTTGAAGGGCTTTGGAAGATAGCGATTCATCTCCTCCTTGCATGGCTGAAATTTTTAGATGCTTGGGTAAAGCTGCTCGAGCTGCATTGTGTGCCGTTGCAAGGCACCTCCGTTTGCGTAGCGAGTAAGAAGATGATCATATTTCTTGTTCCCTTCTTCTCAACTTGTTATATTTTTGCTTTACGACCATATTCTGTTTTGAACAGCGTATTCAATCATCTGCTTGATGATACCCCACTACCTGCGAATGAGGCGTCGTCCTCAGTTCTTGTTGCAACATACATGCATACTTCTATGCAGAATGGAAAAGGGGCTATTGGAGGAGGCAAGCCGTCTATCAACGGTGAATTTGAAAAGGGATTGTTAACCGTGATATCTTCTGATAATCCTGGCCTTCAGGTACTGTTGTGCTTAGATTCCGTGACTCCTCAATCCAGCCTGAAAAACTACTTGCATGCAAGGGCGAATCCAAGATTTGAAAACGGAGGGTAGCGATATTATAAATTTCTATCTTTTCTACCATTTCCCCACAGTTTTCTACCTTTTTCTACCCTTTTCTACCTTTTTCTATTAAATTTTATAAATTTACCCCTTGCTACTCATTGGATCCACCCCTGCTTGCATGGCTTCGTTAGTCATCTTGCTTAGTCTATTGAGATGGCCCTTTTCTATGGTGGTTGTGATTTGATTGCTCTTCTCCTTTCGTGCTCTTCAAATAATTCCCATTAGCTGTTTCTTTCCATAGGTTTGTGACCCCAATGGGCGTTGGTACCTGGCAGACAGCGGGTTAGGTTCTAGTTCTGTTTTGGTGCTGACTGGAAAGGCGCTTAGTCATGCCACAGCTGGCCTTCGTCCTGCTGCATCGTATCGTGCTGCTTCTGATCTTCCCTCAGTTTCCGGTTGTTGTGGAAGGTACAGTAACATTTGATGCCTAATAAACCTAACTGCTGAACCTGTTACCCCCTCCCCTTCCGCTCCCCTCTTCAACCAAAAAAAAAAAAAAAATTGAAAAAAAGAGAGGATGGAAAAAGTGAATGTAAAGAAACTTTCACTTTTTCTTTCGCTATGTGGGCATTGTGGGGCTGGGGTGGAGGGGATGATAAAGAGAAAGACAACAGAGAAAAATAATCAAAGAAGTTTTACTTGGTCTTTCTATCATTTTAGGACTTCATTGGCGTTTAGACTAATGCCACAGAGCAATGCTGTTCTGGACTGCTCGCCGATTACTGCTGCTGGTCATGTCATTCCCCACAGCTTTGTCCCGATATCAGTGAGCCAGTTCATGGATGACCTATCTGCAGAAGAGGATGCTTTATGCAATCAGACTGATAGTATTTATGTAAGTCTTTCTTCTGACTAGTTGTGCTATAGCATATGATTCCCCCTCTAGTGTAGAACTTTATTGGAAGATTTTGGTGGGGAGTAAAACTTATTTGTCCATATTATTTCGTCGTCGAAAGCTCTCCAATGTGGTCCGACCAAAGAGTTTATCAGAATTCAGATACAAGTCATTTGTTTAATCTGGTATCAATGACCTATTTAGAAGATGCTGGTTAAAATTTTGATTAGAGCATTCAGACACTAGGATAATGCTCCAAAGTCAGAGGATACTTACTCGTCCACTAGCCTGCTGTGTGCTGACTGCTAATCAATTGTAAAGCCCAGTTTATGGATCTACTAGGAGGCAATTTTATCTCATATAGAAGGGCAGTTGGAGGAGCTGATATTTAATATCTGCTTAGGAACTAAATCAACTGGTTAAATCCAATGAGTACAGACTCGACTATTCTATTAGTGTTGTGCTGTTTTGCCCAATTATGCTAATAGCAGCTGCAGCGGAAATGATCTGGGTATTTAGTGTGCTGGAAGTTTCTAATAATAGCTTACAGGAAATGTTTTTTGCGTGGTGTGGGAGAAGTTAAAGATGGACGGTGATGACATCACAGACTACGACCTATGCTGTCAAGTGGATTTTTAACTTTTAGTTGTGGGGACTTTCTGTTGGATGTCGAGGATGATGGGTAATGGAGAAAACAATGGGATTTTTTTTATCCTCAATCTCCTGTCATTGATTTGCAAGATTATGAATCATATTGAAGATAGATGAGGTCCTCTTATGTAGCAAGTTTAAGAAATCACTGAAGATGTGCATGGTGAACAGCTGAAGTGAGTATTATTTTGCATTTAATAGCTTGGTTCTGGGACCTTTGGCATTAAGAAATTGTTGATGTGTTTGATAACATTTTTGACCAAGCTGAATAGAATTACGTCCACCCATTCAGGAATGAATTAAGATCAGTTTGAGTTTTTTTAAGGGAGAAGAGGTGGAATGGAGAGTGCGGGACTAATTTCTCAATGATGTGGGTACTGATCTTAGGAACTATTCTGTCGATAGGATTGATATACATTCTAAGGTTTATGTTGTAAGGATTTCTGATTCTCCAGGCTTTTCTCCTTTCTTTCTGATAAACACCTTCTATATCAAAGTAGTCAGCAATTACCACCATGCTTATTTTCAATTTGATTTTGTAGTTCAATACGTAATGACAAGGTTCAATTAGTTACTTTTTACACGGATTAACTCAGGACCTTTAAACCTTGCTTGTCAATTACCTTATGAAAGAGTGTGAGATTATATTGAGCAACATGATTATATTCATGTATTGAGTGGTTATTTTCAGGTGGAGCAAAATAGTGTAGACAAGGAGCCATCATTGAGAAGTGTACTTTCAGATCCCTTGTCGTAAGTTCTACCTTCCTGCTGTTTTCTCCTATTTGTATTTGATTGGTGTTCAATCTTTTTTTTCCCCTCGTTTTGTCCCTTTCTGTTTGTGGGTGTTTAATTAGGTATTGTTCACTTTACTTCCTTAAAAGTATATCCAAAATATAATTTTTCCTTGGCTGTTTTAGTGTGGAATCCTTTCAATCTGTTGCAACAAAATAGTGAACTTTCCTTCAAAGTTGAACTATAATGATGATAAAAAGAGAACCATTAACCCCTCTGGATGTTATTCCTGTCGGAGATGGGGGCTTAGCCTTCCTATTGATATTGTATGGAGAAAACAATAGGAATTTTTTGAATTTTTGATCGAATCAAATTACCAGTTACTTCACAAACAAGAAGCAGAGGACAACTTAGTTCTGAATTGAGTAGCAGTTCAAGTTAATTGCTGGTAATTTTCTTCGAATAAATTATAGCCTGGCAAATTTTAAAAATCTATCTTTGGAAATATATCTAGCCATGAATAAGGTCTTATAGAGGTTCTCCATCTTAGCTGACAACTTAAAGGTCTGGCCTACTCTTTGACATCTTCTTTCACTGATGGAAAGATAGCTTTGGTTTTGTTTATCTGGACTTGATTGTCTTGTTAAAACGAGTGCTTTGGGATTAGTAGAAAGTTTCATCTAAGATTTAAGTGCTAAATCGGTAGTAATTTTCTTGTGCTTCTAACCTACGACAAGAATATTACATTACCCCAGTACCCTTAAAGTGATTGGTCTAGACTCTGGCTTGTGTGTTTGGGTTAAAGTGTGGGGTGTTCTGCAATAAGATGCCTCCTCAGTTATCAATATAGATTGCAGATCTCCGCCTGTCCAGTAGGATCGTTGACAGAGATAATCCGATTTTTGGAACTTAATGCAAATTCTTCAATAATGCAAGGGACACTGGTATCAAAAGAGGTAATGTGAGGCACATGTTTCTGCGTAACCAATTTGTGTGAGGACAATACTGATAGTGATCTTCATATTGTTTAACAGGAGCCTAGAGCATTTATTGACGATGTTGTCTTAGATTTGGGATTTATCGTTATTTTGTAACTTTCAATGCGACAAGGCTGATTACAAGCAACTTGAGGGCATTTTGGTAGGCATGACAGCCTATTGACAGGTGTCCCGCATCTGTGTTTTGAATGTGGTTGTGCAGTAAGGGGAAGTTTCAGCTATTTGTGACCTCCTAACTTCTTATGCAAAGGATAAATTTGGAGATATTAAAGGGCAGATAGTTGGGGATTATCAGTAGTGCAGAAAAAAGAGTGTTTCTTCTGCCCGATATGGTGGCTCAGTTCAAGGAAGAACATAGATGGGAATATGGGGCATTTAGTGAACCGGTAGTTGGTAGGAAATTCGAGCATTTTTTTTTTTTCGAAAGAACAGGTAATCTAGTCCAAGGAGAAGAATCTTCTTATCTATGAACGAAACTTCGCCTATCAAGTTTCATCCTCACCTAAATCAATACGTCCAGTGTCGATGCAGTTGAATTTGTTTCCTTCAAATAGTGGGACCTTTTACGAGAGAGAATCTTCCAGGCATTCTAGGTTGTAGCTCATTTTTGTATGAAGATAAGGAGGATGGTTTTTCTTCCTACTACACCTTAAAATTTAAGAAGGCTAGGATAACAAGTGATCGGAATCTTGAGTTTTTTTTGCTGGAATAGGATATTTTATACGAGAGGATTTTGAGTAAGATTTACCCAATAAGGTTTTGAGTTTTGGATGTATGTATACCTGAGGACTTCTGCTGATGTACTGATAATACCGAAGAAGAAGAGGTATCTCTCGTAAACAATGTTTTTTAGAAGTACTCGTACATAAATTTGGAAACCGTGAGGTTAGTATTCAGTAATTATGTGCATGGGGTTAGGTAAGGTTTTTTAATTGTGCAGTAGTCTTTTCAGTCTTTTGGTTTTTCTTGTTTTATTTAAAGAACCCATGTCATGATCCCTTGTTGTTAATAAAGTTTTTCTTTTCTTAAGACTTAAAAGACGAGAAATACCATTATGGCTTCACATAACTAAATAGTTTCAGAGTACTTATCTAAACTATTGCTAATGATGTATTTGAATACTTGCCTGATCGCTACGCTTAAATTACCTGCATGATTTGGTGACATTTTTGGCATACAAAGACATCATAAAACTAGCCAAACCCCCCTCCCCCAACAGGGCGGTTCACATCATTGTGGTATAGTGATTTTTTAGAATTCCTTTTGAAGTTTTGTTGACACACATTACTATATAATTGCCTTTTATTTTGTTTGAGAGTCTGTCAGGACTTCTCTTAGGTCATAGTAACTAGATGTAAAAGGCTATGGAAACATTATGTACTTCCAGTATTAGTATTTATTGTTCAACACTGATCTTTCTCACTGGTATTGATGTTTAGTGGTTCGTTTCTTGAAGATGCGACGGTGGTTTCTTGTGGGCACTCATTCGGGGGCCTCATGCTGACAAAGGTTGTTGAAGCGGTAGGGTGACTTAACTTGCATCTAATTTCTTATCTTTTGAACTCTTCGAGCCTTCAGCTATTGGATATGTTTGTACGTTTTACTTGCACAATTGATTAATGAGGCAGGAAGTCCGTTTTTTTCACTGCCTGGATTTCCAGCTGTTGTCATTTACTTCAATTTTTTTTTTTTTTAAAGAAGTCATGTTTTGTTGGTTCTTGGTGGAGGTTGGGGACTTTCTCAAAATTTTGGGGAGAGAATTTTGAAAATGGTGTCAGAAGGTGTGAAAACGTTGAAGTTATCTGTCTATGAAAAGTCAAAACCAATTATGTTCAGTAGTTATCCAGTCCAGTGGCGGATCTAGGGGGGTTCGTGGGGGTGCAACCGAACCCCCCGGCTTTTGGAAAAAAATTGAAAATTGTGTAATTTTGGAAGTTTTTGGTTTAAATATAATGAAAATAATGGCACTTAAATCATAAATAGGTACTTGACTCATTGGTAACTTAAAGTTTTCATAAAGTGTTGGATACATATGACCTAGGTTCAAGTCCTACTACTAACATTTTTTTTGTAAATTTACATTCGAACCCCCGTGGCCAAATTCCTGGATCCGCCACTGATCCAGTCAGTGATGTGATGTCTACTAATTTTATGATATGATTGCCTTATATGTTTGCCATGTCTCTGTGACGGAAAACTAGAATGTTTCACATGCTAACATAATGAGGATTCATTTTTACTGCTAATATGTAAGACGTGGTTTCTTAACTGAAAAATTTGTCTGACAGTCCAGGTGCACACTCTGCCATACAGAAATTGAGACTCGGTCCTTGATCCCTAATCTTGGTATGTTGCACTTTAATGCCTTCTTTTCATATTCACAGTTACTCTTCCCTTTGCTTCCTTAAGCTTTCTGGCCTCTGTTTTTAGAGGAGGCTAGTAGAGCATTTCAGAGAAACAATTCACTTCCATTCAAGGGCCCTTTATTTTCTATGTCATGTAAGGGGACCTCACTGCATTATTTTTTCACCTGGTGTTTCGTTTCTGGACGATTACATTGCTATGTTCAATGTTTATGAAGCTCTAAGGGCCGCAGCTGCAGCTGTGAGGCATGAGGATGATCGGAGGCTTTTCCATAATGCAGCACTTCGAAAACGGCGAAAAGAAACAGGTGATCAGACAGATCCACGGAGGAGGTTCAATAAGGTATTATTACAGTGTTACTTCAAGTCACTTGTATCTGGTTTGTTTCATTGAGGATTTTCCTGAAACAACATTTATAGTTTTCCTGGGCTAGGCTGTCTACTTTTTTACTCTCCTCGTAACCTTTTCGGTAGTATGACCTCTCCTGTTGTCCTCTTTTTTGAGCAGTGGTCTTTATCTTCTTGTTCTTACACCAATATAAATCCTTCGTCATAGTGGATGGGGAAGCTAATGGTTGGAATTGGACCTAGCTTCTCAATAGCAAAGTTGAAAAAACCAACAGCGTGTCTTGTTATATAAGGGTAGTGCACGCAAGCACCGTGCGTACACTAATGCACTGATTTCGTCACCTTGGTTTTGAAGAACAATGTCGTTACTTTTGAAGAATTTTAGACAGCTATCGGAAATCTTGTTACATTTTAGACAGCTATCGTCACCTTGGTTTTGAAGGACAATGTCGTTACTTTTAAAGAATTTTAGACAGCTACCGAAAATCTTGTTACATTTGAAGAACAAAGTACTTACCTTTGAGTGGCAAATCCAAGATCAAAAAATGAGGGCAGCGAACTATTATTTTTGCTATAATTTTCTATCTTATCTACTAATTTGTCTTACCATTTTCTACCTTTTTTTTACCAAATTTGACCCCTTACTACTAGTTGGATCCGCCATTGCCTTTGGCAAACAACGGTGTTACTTTTGACCAATGACCAACGCCGAAAGATAAAAAAATATTGTCTCGAGAAAGCATGAGAAAGGAGAAAAAAAATGTGTGTGAAAGCAAAGATATGGTGGTGAAGTTTATTTTTACGTAGGGGAAATATGTATTGGCTATTTTGCTAAGGAGTTGGGCCTCTTAATCTGGGCCGTCTTACCATGAGCTATGAGGTAATTTCTCATGAGACTGATAAACCATTTAGCATTGTAGAATGGTATGTGCCGATAAAAAGGTTTCCCATTGGGAAGGAGTTTGTAAACTTCAAAATATTTTGGTTTCCTGGTTAGTATATGTAAGTACTTCCACAAAAAGATAACTTGAAATGGTTGTGGAAACATGACTTTTGGCATCTTTCAAAAAAGAAAAATATGTTTCAAATTCTCCCTCGATACGTTCCTCAAAAAATCCAAGGTGGGTTAGTTAGGCCTAACTATTATAACCTGTTCTCATTCGTCATCTGTAGAGGAAAATTTCTAGTTTCCTACATAGCAGGCTGCTCTTTTTTGTTATTGTAGTTCTTCCAACCATCTAACTTATTTGTGATGCCCGCTGGCAAGGCACTGCTTTGACTCTTGCTACCATCACATTCTCTAGTGGCTTGGGATTTTGGTGATCTCGATAAGTTTGAGTTTTGGCTTAGTCTGTGGAGACAACATGGTTGGATCTTGGGTTTAAGATAGTACCATTGACCTATTGTGTGCCTGTTTCACTACTTCAATGGGGCAAAGGTTGTTTTCTCAGTTACCGAATCCTTCTGATCATTTCACTTGCAAAAATTATCAGGAAAATGACGATATTTCTCCTGAGAGTGGCCTGCAGAGAGTTGCTCAGTATCCGTTTACAGTTAACGAGAAAGTAGTGATTAAAGTAAGTTAGCTGGAATCTCATTTTCTCAATTTTTTTTGAAAATCTACCTTGACATGGTATGATGGCCATTTCGTGTAAATGGTGCAGGGAAACAGGAGAACACCAGATAAATTTGTTGGTAAAGAAGCTGTCATAACTTCACAGTGCCTTAATGGCTGGTGAGTTGATATTCTTATAAATATTGATATTTGCAAACATGTTGATTTAAATGTGTGGTCCTCGAACTTTTTCTCGTTTTACATTGGAGCCAATCTTGTGGAAGTGAATATAGTTGTAGCAAACCTAATTTTTCACTGGCTCATTATCAGTATCTATTCTTTTGACGATTACTGCATGTGCTTAAGTGCTTTGTTGCTTAGACTAGATCAAAGACTTCTCTTCTAACATCAAACAAAACCTGGAGGTTTCAAGGCCCATGGTCCGGATGATCTTTGCCCAGAATGGGGGCGGGAGACCTCTTATCTTTAGCATAGATATTGTTGTGCCAAGAGTGGTATCATGGTGCTAAATAGTCATTGGGTCTACTTATGTTCTCCCTAGACAGTTGCTCGAAATGAGAGAGATAAAATGTTATCTGTAAATAAAATAGGGAACTTCTCCTGTGTACCCCTGTGGTATACACGAAAATCCAAAATACCCCTCTACTTTTTAGACTAATCCAAAATACCCCTGAGGTCGATTTTTCGACCCAAAATACCATTAATGATGACAGACGTTAGATTTACTCTGTTTGACGTTAGGTTAATTATGTTTATCCTTATTAACTGTGTAATCCCTAGAATTATAATGCTAATTACTCCCTCCATTCCAACCAATTCTTTACATCCCCTTTTGGCATAATTAAATAAAAACATGTAGATAAATAAAAACATGTGATATGTAGGTCCCATTAGTGGCAATCTATGTAAATTATGTTTATTTTACAAGGATAGATTGGTCCAAATTGTTGACCAAATAAGGAAAGTTTGCAAATGTAAAGAATTGGTTGAAAAAGCCAAATAAGGAAATTGTAAAGAATTGGTTGGAATGGAGGGAGTATTATCTA
>CAAKMY010090280.1:0-13210 GCA_901111285.1 Corrigiola litoralis | reverse complement strand
ACGGAAGGCCATAAGAATGCTCAATGATTGTTTTAACTCATTATCCGTCTATGTAAAGCACTGCACTTTAGGAGAGAAACTAAAAGATGTTGTAGGAGGCTTTGAGGATTGTGTGTTGTGTCTTGTTGCATGTAATTGCGTAGTTGCAACTACGGACGGCCAAAAGAACGCCCAAAGATTATTTTAACTCATTATCTCTTTATGAAAAGCACTCCACTTACGAGAGAAACTCATAGGTGTTGTAGGAGGCTTTGAGGGTTTTGTGTTGTGTCTAGTTGCATGTAATTGCGTACTTGATACTACGGACGGCCATAAGAATGCTCAAGGATTGTTTTAACTCATTATCTCTTTATGTAAAGAACTCCACTTTACAAGAGAAACTCATAGGTGTTGTAGGAGGATTTGAGGATTGTGTGTTTTGTTTAGTTGCATGTAATTGCGTACTTGCAACTACATAAGGCCATAATAATGCGCAAGGATGGTGTTAAATCATTATCTCTTTATGTAAAGCACTCTACTTTACGAGAGAAACTCAAAGGTATTGTAGAAGGCTTTGAGGATTGTATGGTGTATCTAGGTGCATGTAATTTGCATACTTGCAACTACCTAAGGCCATAAGAATGCGCAAGGATGGTGTTAACTCATTATCTCTTTGTATAAGCACTCCACTTTCACTACTAAAAATAAAGGCACATTTCTACGCTTTGGGTTCTACACTTTCCAAAAGTGTCACGTCAAAATGTGTCATATGGGCATAAATCAACACTTTAAGCTGTCACTCCTCATACAGACGTTATAAAGTGTTGAAATAATGTCAAATAGTTAGGCGGCAAATAAATCACTGGCTCACTCTCTTAAAAAATATTAAATCAATAAGACTAAAAAAAACTGCACGTTCCCCACTCATCTTTCATCAGCTCCATTATCGGGCAAAACCAAAACTGATCCAACACACTATTACTCATCAATGGCCGACTGATGTGTCACCGTCCCTCATCTGAAGCACTGAGCCTCAAATCGCATCTCCGCCTCTTTGAATTATTCTTTCATCATCTGATCAACGATTTACTCAAGTTCGTGGTATTTGTTTCATCTTTCTCCATCAAGGCATCCACTAACAGGACAACGCAACACAGGAATTCGACTCTAATTAGGTATGTCTTTCTTGTTAATTAGCTTTCACGAGTTTGGATATGATGTATACCACCTTAGCTTCTGGCAATCAATAGTTGAACAAATTTTTTTATTTTTTTAATCTTATGCTTATGGTTATTTACAGTGTTGGAGAAACGAATGATACTCTTTCTTGAAATTTATAAACATTAAATCCCTTTATTGTGTACCTAAGACCCTAAAATTTTCTACTCGTTTAACATCAAAGGCAAGCAACAAATTCACATGGAAGAGGTAGTGTTTATGAATATTGACGAGGTCCTCATATGTTTGCTTCTGATGTAAATTGTGGTTATTCTGTTTTGTCTTGGCATACAAAGCGAATGGTTCAAATTTATATGTGGATGATCAATCCCAGATGAGCTACTAGCTCTTTCATGAGGACTATTTTCTGAAATTAGCATAAAATTGTGAAGAGTTTTCTTTTTGATAAGCTTGAGTGTAGTTCTATCTTAGAAGCCTTTAATACGTTGTCCCTACATTGTATCCCTAGTATTCCTAAGTTGGCACTACTTTACCAGCACTACCAAAAAGTATGGAAGAAGAGATTATAAGAGAATATAAAAAGACACAAAAAATCTCCTCCCCTAGTTAAGCCATAGTTAGATGAGGGAGACCTACTTATTCTAGCTAGTTTCGTCTTTCAGGTAGAAAATCTGACAATTGGCAGAGAAATTGTTGCTTTTGATGTAAAACATTTAAGTTGGCTATCAATGACAGTTGCATAGCTCATTGGCTTGTTGTTAGGCTTGTCAGTTCATATCTCATGTACTAATTTATCAAGCTGGTGTAGGTTGCCAAGAATAGGCAGTTTTGGTGGGGAGGGTGGTACGTTTCAGTTCTTAGTACGAGTGGTAGATAGCCATATGTAGAGGAAAATAAAGCTCAAGAATGGGAGCAGGGAAAAAGGTTGGAAAGGGAGCTTGTCTTAGAGTTCTGAAAGGAAAGTAAACATGCTATAGGTTTTGTTGCTCTTAAAGTTACAGGGTAATATTGCTACTATGAAGCTGTAGTTATAGCCGGACTTGTAGGAAGACAAGTGAGGGTGCAATGCAAATTGGTTCTAAAGGCTAAATAACATATTAGGTAATTATAAGCACTATTTTGAAATCTGTATAGCTATAGGATCACATGAATGTTAAGGATTTTCTACCTATCAGACGAACTCATAAGATATTATATAAGCGAGAACTTCTTGTTTGTATTGCATAATTCTTTATCGTCTAATTTGTCTCCATGTGCTAATCTGTAAACTTTGCTACTGAACCGTTTGCTTTCTTGGTTGATTATAACTTTTAAGTACTCAATTTTGAGTTCTTAAATATTTTTCTTTGTTCCTGACTTCTTGTGTAGATGACTCATCTCACCTACGTACTCTAACAACTTTGTCTAGATTTGGCTTTTTATTGTTTTGTTGCTGGGACATCTATTGCCTTTATCAGAAAATAAGCGATTTTAGAAAATCTGATATTGCTGAAGTCTCTCTACTTGATGTGCATAATTACACTCTGCGTTTTTTTTCTTCTTTTTTATTAGAAATAATCGCAACCTTTGTAAACCTATCTTTCATGATAGTTGAGTCCGTCTTTTAAGTAGAAAATTGTATCTCCTTAGCTCCCTTTGCATTTTACACAAATAAAGGAAATTAGTTAGAGAAACTGGTGCACATAAATGATCAAAAAGTATGCCATTACTAGGTTGCAGGAAGAAAATCATGCCTTTCTTAAGTGTGGGTTTTATTGCTTTCTGTTTTTCCTAATAGACCTCTTTGCTAAATAAACTCATATGTAAGTGGTCAATCAATGTTAGTATATTAGTTCAAGTTGTTGAATCTGAAGTATTCAGGCAACGAATGAGAATAGGGATATGAACAAAGAATTTTGAAATGTCCAGCATAGATTAACTGCATTCCTCGCCATCAGAATTTATAGTATATAGGGACTAAAAAATAAGGCTCTTTGTCTGTCATCAGAGAAGTTGATGGTTTTGGTCAATTTTACTTATATATGATTCTGTTATTGTGTTGATAATAATGTCACTATGTTAGGGACTTGAACAGAGCAAGGACTAACAGCAACCTGATCCATATTGTTAGGAAAAGGGATAGGTGTGCTGATATTCTAGCTCGCCAGAGTCGTCTTAACATTTTTCTAAAATCTGGTGTCTTTTGGTTAGAAAAACCCATCTATGTTCAACACTTGTTATATAAACAAGGGAAGCTTATTAAAAACACCTTGATAAAATCTTATTAGAAATTTGAACTGGATTCTATTGCAAAACACCATAAATTGAGCATAAGATTCTTACACAACTTTTTTTTTTTTGGGATGGGGTGGGGTGGGGTGGGGGGGTTATACCTGGTCACGGTTTTTAAAAGAAGTTAGAAAGTTATCATTAATATTCTCTTTTGAGTCTACCATCTTTTTTGTAAGTGCCTTGACTATGGTATCTACGATACGAGAATGTTAAAATTTTTCATTCTTAGCAAACTACAAAGTTTGAACCAGCCAACTAATATAACCTTTCTATCGTTTGAAATGGTACAGGAATTCAACCCTGAATAGTGCTAGTTAACTATCCTGCTATTGCTAAGATATGAGTGGTTAAATGAGCAGCTCTTGCTAAGATTGTATTATACAATCAAAACGAAAAATCTCCTCTCATAGTTAAGTCATGGTTAGAACTTAGATGAGGCACACCTAATTCTAGCTAGTTTCATCTTGAGGCTTTGATGTAGGTTAATTGTAGCTGAAATGAAATCTCCATTCGTTTACACAATGAAAAAGGATTAAGGCTAATGGAATTGTAGGTCCCTTTTAAGGATACGTGAGAACTTACTTGTTTGAATAATTTCACATATTGTTATAGAAATTTTTTTCTTTTTTTTACTTGGTCTTTAAAGATGGAAAAAATCATTGTTAAAAAGCCAAAATTTTAAAGTTACTATATTTAGCAATGAATGTGTAGGATTATTTATTGGTTGCTCTTTTTATTTGGTTAAGGTCGTGTGCTAACTCGAGTCAAGCTGAAAGGTGGTGAGAGGAGCTTGATTGTCCACTATATCTTGGTGAGAAACCTTATCTCTTCTTTGTATAAGCTTATTTAAATTGTTATAGATTGTGCTCTATATTAGAGAATGTTTGAATTTGGTAATGGGTATGATTTGGCTGACTTTAAATTGATAATGTCTAGATAAAACTGCAATGTTTGTACGATGCACCTTCTCATGCTGTTTGATTTAGGTTTTATTTGGTTTTCACTAATGCGTTGTTGCATGGTATAGAGTTGCTATATTTTTTTTTCCGCTTATTAAATTCGTGAAAATAGAGCTAGTTATCGATTAAGAAGCACTACAAGGAATCTTGCTTATCTGAATATGTTAATAGATATTTTTCATAACCTTGTCTTATCTTGCTAACTTCTTCCTGCTATAACCACTTCTAACTCCTAAAAACATATCTGGTTGTGAGACCCGATTCTTACATGGATTTTTAGAATGTGAAGTATTTTAGGATGAAATGTGACTAGATGCTTATAATTTATTTATTCTAGAGTTTTTTTTTTTTGTAGAAATGGATACCAGTTGGGTCGAACTACCTTCTAATAATCCTAGATATATCGATGGGTGTATGAAGTTCATTGAATATTCTAAGGATGATCATGTCAATGGCAAGATCCTTTGTCCGTGTAAGAAATGTAAAGTGGAGAAGTGGAAGCCAATAAATGAAGTCGAAGGACATATCTTGTTCAAGGGATTTTATACAGATTATAGGGACTGGATTTTTCATGGTAAGAAAGATGGCATGTTTGGGATTGAGGGTGGAAGCTCAAGTCAAGGATCTCTTAATGACTCTCTAAGGATTGAAAATAGAAGTGATATTAAGGAATTACTTAAAACAGCTTTTGGGGTAGAAAATCCTCGCTCTAGTAGTATTCATTTGGGTGAAGAGTCTGTTGAACCAGATTTTGGGGAACATGGGGATGGGATGGAAGAGCCCTCTAATAACACTAATGAATCTCTCCCCTTCGTATTTGATACAGTAGAAGAAGCTAAGTATAAAAAGTTGTTAGAGTCTTGTGAGGAACAACTATATGAAGGGTGCACCACTTTCTCGAAATTATCATTTCTACTGCACTTGGTTCACTTGAAGTGTATGAACCATTGGTCTAGTGAGTCCTTTACTATGTTGTTGAAACTTTTACAAGATGCTTTTCCTCAAATTATGGAGTTTCCATCATCTAATTATGAAAGTAAAAAGGTGATCAAGGATTTGGGACTTGGATATGAAAAAATTGATGTTTGTCCAAATGATTGCATGTTGTATTGGAATGAATTTGCTCCCAAAGAGGAGTGTCATGTTTGTCATACATCAAGGTGGAAGACTACTAACGAAACATGTAAAAAAGGCGAGCCGGCTAAGGTGATGCGATATTTTCCCCTAATCCCAAGATTGATGAGAATTTACAGGTCTTCTAAAACAGCAGAAAACATGAGGTGGCATGATACAGAACGTGTTAAGGATGATGGGAAGTTAAGGCATCCAGCTGATGGCTTATCTTGGAAAGAATTTAATCATCGATATCCGGATTTTGCCTCTGATCCTCGTAATGTCCGTTTAGGCCTTGCGAGTGATGGTTTTAATCCTTATCGCTTGATGAATACCACACACAGTACATGGCCGGTGGTTGTAATTCCTTACAATTTGCCACCATGGCTATGTATGAAACCATCATCTTTTATTTTGTCAATGATTATTCCCGGAAAATCAGGTCCCGGGAATGATATTGATGTGTATTTGCAGCCTTTGATGCATGAATTGAAGTTGTTATGGAAAGGGGTTGATGCTTTTGATGCTTTTAGTGGAGAAATGTTCAAAATGCGAGGGGCTTTATGTTGGACGATAAATGATTTTCCGGCTTATGCTATGTTGTCTGGTTGGAGTACGAAAGGCTACAAGGCTTGCCCGTCTTGGGCTAATGGTACACCTTTTGAATTTTTCTCGGGTAAGATTTGTTATTTTGGGCATCGTAGATGGCTACCTCAAGGGCACCCTTATCGATTTCAAGCTGAGAAGTTTGTTGGCGGGGAAGAACATAGAGATGCTCCGGTCGTGGCTACTGGGTCTGATGTTTTGAGAGAACAAGAAAAAATCGAGTATGTTTATGGCAAAAAGAAAAATCCACCAAAAAAAAGGAGAAAAAGAAAGGCTGGTGATAACTTTGCATGTCATAATTGTGATGAAGACGATATGGTCACTTTTAATAAGCAAAGCGTCTTATTTGAGTTGGAGTATTGGGAGCATAATCCTTTGAGACATAACTTAGATTTCATGCATATTGAGAAGAATGTGTGTGACAATATTCTGGCAACTCTTCTAGGCACGGATAAGAGTAAAGATAATGAAGAAGCGAGATTAGCTCTTGAAGAGAAGGGCATAAGGCCACATCTTTGGCTTAAACCCGATGCTAAGGGAGTGCTACGCATGCCACCAGCTTCATATACCATGTCTTCAAAGGAGAAAGAGAGATTTTTGAGAGTGTTACAAAAGCTTAGAGTTCCCGATGGATATGGATCTAATCTGTCTAGATGTGTGAACAAGAGACAAAAGAAACTCATAAATCTCAAGAGTCATGACAACCATGTGTTAATGCAAGACATTCTTCCAGTGGCATTAAGAGCATCTCAAGCTACTAAAGTGATTGACTTGCTAGCAGACTTGTCATCATTTTTCAAATATATGTGTTCTACTACTCTTGATTTGAAGGAGTTAGACGCTTATCGATCGAGGATCATTTTGACACTTTGCCAGCTGGAAATGGAGTTCTTACCACCTTTTTTTACAATCATGGTTCATCTTGTGATGCACCTGGTTGATGAGGCTAAACTAGGTGGTCCGGTGCATTATAGATGGATGTATCCTATCGAAAGGTCACTCTCTCATACTCTACTTGATCAATAGATTTAGTCAAAATTTTCTTCTTCTAACCTCTCTTCGTGTAATTGTTTGAAGGTTTCTTAGTGACTTGAAATCACATGTCACTAATAAAGCCCAACCTGAAGGATCTATTGCAGAAGGATTTCTACTGTGGGAGACCCTTGTATTCTGTTCGAGATACCTTGAAGGACTTGAGACTTTATTCCATAAACCAAAGAGGATAGATGACGAAATGCTTGATATGAGTGGGTATTTATATAACTCTTGTGGTCGAGTGATAGGAAAACAGGAAAATGTTCGACTTGATGGAAAAACATTAAAACAAGCACATCGCTATGTTCTCCTCCATTCGGATGAAATAAAAGATTTTCTCGAGTAAGTACTAGAGCTTCCTTTTTTATTTTAAATTCTTTACATGAGAGTTTTATATAACACTATAATAAGTTTACAAACCCATGTGAAGTGAATTCATGGATCAAAAGCGAAGCGAGTATTTGTTGACGGGAACTTCTATCGATGAAATGTTAAAAGCAATTGGATCATCAAAGAATTTGGAGATTGGCTCCAAAGCAAGGTGACGTATTTGGTTTCCTAAAGCCCTAGACTAAAGAGTTTCTCAATCACTATTATATGACAAATGATCAATTTGTTATTATAGGTACATGACATAGATGCGAGCACTGAAATGGGAAAATTGAGGAAAGCATTGGCTGGAGGTCCAAGTGACTACACCAAAAAGATGAAAGGTCTTATGATCAATGGGTATAAGTTTCAGACGGTAGAGAAAGAATGCTATCGGACGACACAAAATTCTGGAATATTGGTGGAAGTAGATGGAGAAGCATACTATGGAAAGCTAAGAGACATATATGAGCTTAACTATTATGGGGCTGTTAGAGTTGTTCTATTCCATTGTGATTGGGTTGACATACATAGGGGTGTGAGGAAATCTTCGGGTGGTAGTGTATGTGTCAATTTCTCTAAATTGATGCATACCGGAAGGAATTTACAAGATGATCCGTTTGTATTCTCATCTCAAGCGAAACAAGTTTTCTATGTTGAAGATGAGATGCAAAAAGGATGGTTTCATGTCATTAAAACTAAGCCAAGAGACTTGTTCGATATGGGCGAAGCTACACCTATGCCCTAGATTTATTTGCGTTGTTATGTTTATGCTAGATTTATGTTCTTTTGTATTTGTGAACTTCAATGTTGACTTTTTATGCAAAAAGGATGGTTTCATGTTATTAAAACTTCAATGCTAGATTTGTTGGTGGTGATTGTTATTTGTTCTGTGCTTTGTGACACATGTTTATATTCGCAACTGTGAGCCTCTGATTCCCCGTCAATTGTGGTAGTTGCTAGCATTTTTGGGTTGTTCTGTTTGCATATTCTACAGTCCTATGTAGTGCTTGCTTTCGTTAAGTAAATTATTACAATATCCCAGTTATCTTGTGCTCTCTGATTTTTGTATGGTCGCGTTTTATGACCTGATGTTTAAAGTCAGTTGAGTTTCTTTCTCGTTTCTCTTTCTGCTGGCTGTGTTCGGAAGAACTTTAGGATAGAGCGTGGACCTAGATTGCAATTTGCTTACTGGGTGTGAATTATTTTTGAGGGACATGGTTTTCGACACTTGTTGTTTCCATGGTTGACCTTAATTTTATAGGACTCTTTTCTTTGCAGATTTGTGTTGGTACTTGTTTGTATACAATGCGGTTACACTTGCGTAGTACTTTTTATAACATGTTTAATGATTCAAGATATATATGAATATTGTTGTGTTATTCGTCATTGTGGACTTGCAGTGAGCAATATAGTGCAATGGTTGATGGTGAGAAATTGCAAGAATTATTCGGATTATGGTTAACGGTGGATTTAAAATTTTCTTATTGTTGGCGATTGGTTTCTGGTAGTTTGTTATATCATGCTGATATTAGTAAGGCTTTAAGAGGTATTCAAGCAATTTGCAGCACATTAGTTTTTACAGTTGTATGACGTCCTCTAAATCATGTGGTTATTTTGGTCTGTTGGCATCATGGGCAAAGAGTGAGCTGCTAGTTAAGAGTCTCACCTTTTCTAATTTCTTAATTACATAGGTTATTCATATCTATGTTAACACCTTTTATGGTTACTAAAATGTTTTATTCTTTTTGGTTTTCTGAACAGAATATCGATGAGTTATAGGAGCAAAAGAACATGGTTAGCCGGTGGAGGGCAGGAACCTTGGCTAGTGGAGAAAAATTGCGTCCCCAAAAAGTCATTGGGTTCATCACCTACATCACCTACACCAAATCCGCTTCTTGCACCTACATCATCAGTGTCTCTTCAAATTCCAACCCCTTCACCATCCATAAAAGATCTTACCCATATATCATCAAAAAATTCAGCTCATACAACATCACTAAAGAATTCAGTTCATGCAGCAAGTACAAAAAGTTCTTCCCTAACTCCTACACTCAAACCATCAACATCGACATTAGTAAACAAGTCAGCCCCCCCACCATTAGCCCCCCCACCATCACTGAGAAAGCCTTCCCTTCCCCCTACGCTTACACCATGGAAATCATCATCACCAATCAACAAGTTAGTCTCACTACCACCACAGCCACTGAAAAAGCCTTCCCTTACCCCTACAGTTACACAATCAAATCCACCATCACTTAAGAATTCAGTTCAACCAGCAATGAAAAAACCGTTGCTTACTCCTACACTTACACCATCAGAGTCACCATCACTTAACGAGTCAGTACATAAAAAGTCTTCCCTTACTCCCACAATTGCACCATCACTTAAGAAGTCAATACCTAAACCACCATCACAAAAAAATCCAGCCCCTTCTCTTACACCTTCAGTATCCCCATCCATGTCACTTAAAAAGTCGGGTCCTATATTGCAGCCTACACCTAATGACTCTGGCAAATGGGGACCGTTTAACCCTCCTACCATAGGTACAACAAAGGCTCCATGCTCATCCAGTAGTACTACTAGTAATCAGGTCTCGCCTATGGAAACATCCTTATCATCAGTTGGGAAACCATTTTCAAGTAGGCCACTCACAAGAGCATGCCAAACCATTGGAACATCAAAGACTCCAAATTCATGCACTAGTACATCAAAGACTTTGCCTTTATCACGTCATGGGCAGCCACGTGAACTATTTGCTCCATATGTTATACATAGATCCAGTGACCCGACGTCAAGGGCTCGTAGGGAGGGGTCTCCGACTATGTTTGTTTCAAGTGAGCCACCTACTCATGTTTCATATAAGCCCATAGTAGAGGATGATATGGAAGAGTCTCCTGCATTTGATCATGGGAGCGAACGAATAGCAGATTTTCACAGAGAACCATCAGTGAGAACACCACCTGATTTCATTGAACCAATGAGTGATGAGCAACTATCAATGGCGTCTGAAAGGCAACACTCAGAAAAAGAGGAAGCAATTGTGGGAGGTTCTAAACGAAAAAGAGCTAGACTAATGAAGCCGCGACGCGTTTCAGTCCTACAGTGGTCAAATACCATAGAATTTGATGATAAGGAGGAGGTTTTAGCAATAGGTAATGTGATATCTTTTTATTTATAACTTGATGTGTTTAGAATATTTGTAATCTTTGACCCTCCAGATGCATCATTGAGGTTTTTTTTTTACAAGTTCGGTTTAGGCGCTTAGCTTTTGTTTCCCTGGTTCATTATGGAAGTAGTTAACATTTACGAGTTATGCCTAGCTACATATGCTCTCTACTTATCTACCCATAAACTATTATCTTCTTTGATATAGATGCTGAAGGAAAGCATCAATTGGTGAGTGGGTCAGTTCTTCCGCGACATGTATGGAATGATAAAGATGGGGTGAGATACCATGTTCATTTCAACAAATTCAATCAGCCTATCAGAAAAGGTGCCTCCATTCTTATTAGTTTCCTTGGAGATATTGCAAAAAAGGAGATGTTTTGCCCAGTTGGGGTTAAAAGTTGGCATAAGCTCCATAATAAATTCAAATCAGAGATCATCCGGGTGGTTCGAGTAACTGTTTTGATCTTAATTGTTTCTTTGTTATTTGAGTTGATAACTATGTTGAATAAGTTTCAAATTTACCATTTCTTATCTTAACACTTTGTTTCCAGGCTCATTTCATCATACCTGATGGTGAGAATTTCAACAAAGGTATTTTGATGCGTGTCGCGAAGAATTGGAGGCAGCATAGGCATGCACTGAAAGACTATGTTGATCCTAAATTGTCACTGGAGGAAAATTATGAGAATGTGCTAGATGGATAGACTCCTGATAACTGGATTCGTTTGATTGATTATTGGAATTCGGAATATGGGAAGGTTTATTACATAAATACAAAATATGTGACTTGATTGATTTTGTTAGACACTTACATTATTCTTTACTAACTATTTGAGTTGATGTGTCTCATCTAATGTAGAAATTATCTAACATTGGAAAAGAAGCTCGTGCATCACAAACTCATGTTCATACAAGTGGTGCCAAGAGTTTTGCTGATAGACGCGTGGATTTTGTATGATCTCCTTATATATAATTTTTCCAATTTAGATGTAATGCTTACTATATATATGAGGTTGTCTATGAAATTTACCATTATATTATCTTATTGTGTAGGAAAAAGAAAATGGTAGAGAACCTACTGAGTTGGAGTTTTTCAAAGAAACTCATGCCCGGAATGATGGAAGTTTTATTGATGGGACATTATCGGCTAAATTTTTGGTAATTATAGTCGATTATTTAAGATAAAATATATGAATCTGTATATTGTTGCTTACACATCTTTTTTTAAAATATTACAGGAGGATGCGGGTTCTAAGGTTGAGGAAATTCTTGCCAATCCTTCTTCGTCCAAGTCGAGGGTAGATGCTGAAAATGAAGCTTTTGAAGAGCTTATGTATGAAGGAGAACCTCCAAGGCGTCCTGTGAACTACGGATTTGGGGTGAAGCAAAGTGATCTTTTTGGGGTACAAGGTGAGCTAAGGAAATCTGGTTACGCCTACACTACTACAGGTGGTATAGAAGTGGAGGACATGAAGGTTAAGCTAGCATCTGTGCTAAGGCAAAATGAGGAACTTACGAAGCAAAATCAAGAAATGGTAACAAAGTTC
Source organism: Corrigiola litoralis (assembly GCA_901111285.1). Taxonomy (NCBI): domain Eukaryota; kingdom Viridiplantae; phylum Streptophyta; class Magnoliopsida; order Caryophyllales; family Caryophyllaceae; genus Corrigiola; species Corrigiola litoralis. Next base: position 981 of record CAAKMY010090280.1, on the reverse strand, counting down.
GACCAAAATACAAAATTGTATAAGACGGTAGCCCTTCAGATGGTCCAAGTTCTAAATAGAGCTCGTAGTGGAAACGCTTCAGAGGAACTTTTAGATGGTGCTCGGTCAACCTTGGGTTTGTTGGTTAATTCTGAGGTAAGAATTTGATCTTATTCTTACACATACAATCATATAATGTTTTCCCTCCATAATTGAAATTTTACACCTAATTAGCTAATTGCCACTTTATCCCCATATTCAGAGAATCCTATTGTCTATTAGATGGTGTTTCTATATTCTCTCTACGCTAATACGTAGTATTTGTAGATTTTGCTATTAGGTTGAAGATCTCCACATAATTACACATGATTGAGTTGTTACTTATTTTATGTCTTAATAGAAAAGTGTTTACTTGTGAAATGTCGCCACTTTTTTATATTGTGAGAAACATTACATTTGGTGATCTGGGTAATAAATTTGGGACATTGTGATTTTGACTTTGTGGTGTTTGGAGTATTTTGGTGTTTGTGTTTGGGGACTTGTGGAGAATTGTAATATTGTATAGTGTTGTTTATTGTTTATAGGTTTTTAAATTTGGGATATGTCTAAATATAGAGGAGATGCTGCTGAAATTTATGTAGAATAATTTGCAATTTTTTTGAATGACATACTAATTTTGAATTTATTTTAATTGATTGTAGGTATGTAATTACTCAAATGACTATGGTGCTAGAAACATATGTGGAGAAAATCCACCATCATCAGGAGCAAACACAATGTAGGTATGCGATGGTGTACACACCCCAATGTGTCACATTGTCAAATGCGACTGGTTTCACCATCTCGAGCCATAGCCACATTCATAACCACATTCATACCATCATTACCATTCTACGACTAAATAGGCCCGAAAATATGCGTAAGCCGTATTTTCAGCCTATGACTGAGTGAGCCTGCATCACAGGCCCAAAATCAGTAAAATCAGGCTTTTATCACATCCCA
>CAAKMY010090269.1:0-14092 GCA_901111285.1 Corrigiola litoralis | reverse complement strand
AACCTCATGATTGGGGTAGATAGCTACTTTTCACGTTTTAACAACCAATAAAATTGCTGAAAAAGCAAGATTCGGAAAACTTGTGGTTAAGTACCATTTTCTGGTGTAAACAATCCCCTACTAAACGTAGCGAAATAAGGGTCTGGCAAGGAGATAAAAATCACATATGACCTGTCGTACAGTGCATTGTGCAGTATACTTACGGTCGCTTTGTTCCAAATTTTAAAGGGGGGGGGGGGGGGGGGTAGAGACTGGAGAGCATGCGTTATAGGTCAAGTCTGATGATCAAGATGATTGGCCATGATTTCTAAGGAATTGTGCACTAATACTGCTTATGCTCTACTTCTTATGAGCTATAACAATGACATAAACAAGAACTTTCAGAAGCATTACAATACATTAGTGCCAATATAACGTACTCAATTTTGACAACGACAGGATTGAATTTCAAGTCTACACGGAAAACTGATCAGAAATAGATGTCGAATTCATCAAGGCTTAGCCTCAACGATATCGGAGCACTAGAGCAAATCCTGGATTGAGTTCAACCGAAATGAAAGGTCCATCATTTAATATCTAGGACTATTCTTTCAGTAAAATGGTGCCACACTGTCATGCTTATTATCTCTGTGTATCCTGTGGCGAGATACCTCTCTTCATGTTGATATCAAAATCGAAATTTATTGATCTTTCAGTTTTTATCTTGCTGCTTTAGTTGTTGTTAGAGCAACACTTTCGTTTTCCTCGATTACTTGTGAATGATGGTACTTTAGTTTTACGGGAGGCTTTGACAATGCTCATCAAAATTAATTTCATATTTGTCAAAATTAATTTCATGTTTATCAAACTTAATTTCATGTTATTAAAAATAATGCACCCCATTGTCATGTTTATCAAAGAGTATTGTCATGTTCATCAAGAGTATTGTCATTTTCATCAAAATTTGATTTCATATTCATCAAAATTAATTTCATATACATCAAAAATTAATTTGGAAAAAAGAGTGTATTGAATACGATGGTCATATTCATCAAGAAGTATTGTTATATTCATCAAATGGAATCAAGGGTGCACAAAGAACCGTGCACCCAGGTACACAATATAATTTACCAGTTTACATGTGCCAGGTGGCATTAATCGGTAATAGCCACACTCAGTAATATTCAATCTTTCCTCCAATGAGTTGTTTCCTTTGGTGGCTACAGTGCTATACGATGTCGACAGCCAAAATTTGGCTTAATAAACTTACATCTTTACCACTGAAGGATGAATTTTAGGTAGCAATGAGAAAAAACTGGTTTCTCTTTGATTTCACGTGTTGAGGCCACCTGCTGCGCATACTTGTAGCGTTTCTGCACATACTGGTTTATTCCAATGGTCCTGGTTTCTCTTCTGTAAATGTGCTTTTACCACGATACCGAGCTGAAGATCCACAAGCCTCATACAACCCAAATCCCAAAACATTGAGTTCTATCACTGCTTTTACTACCTAAAATCCGGTGCTGTCAATACAGATCAGTCGTCGTGTGGGATACAGCAATACGAGACGAAAGCTATATATAGCTTCAAAATCTCATTCATTCCCTTCCAGCAGTAATTTTGATACAATTTTTTTTTTTAAGCATCCACAAATTACAGAAGGTACATTAATCTTACCACCCGCCTACACTAAATGTTTTATAATTGGTCGATGTCACTTCATAAATTGGAGCCTAGATAATCTCATCTCATATGTAGGGATTGACGAAAGCTTCCGCTGATGACGATTTCCTACCACCAAGGACAGTACCTCCTCTTTCCATCCCTGCATTGTTTCATGTACACGACATAATCGCAAAGTGGTAAATAAGAATCAACTGCATGCTAAGCATTAGTTGATTTTAAAGTACCTTGTGCATTAACCACGAGTACTTACTACCTTTTGTTCACAAACACAGAGCAACATCAACTGTCGGCACGATAATTTGGCACAGAATTAGTGTTAATCTAGTCACTGACTAACTATCATTTCTCTTTGGAAATATTTGGTGCAGGTAAGACACTATGCTTCCGCATCGATTTCTGACACTAGTACTTCCAGAGTGCCCTAGATAGCGGAATCCTTTATATAGCTGGTGGAATGGGAAATTTATATATTAGGTATTCCAGAAAAGGCCATGAAAGCTAGCACAAATATTGCATTACTGTGCAAACTCCAAGCTTCTGTTTGTGAGTGGTCACTTACAGGCTGTGTTAACCTTGGGAGCTTATTCCGGCAAGTGATCGATTACCACCGTTGTCGGGGCGTAATAGCTTTCAAGTCAGTGGCTCCCATACCACGGCACAGCCTTGAAATCTGATAAGTATTCCTAGTTTATCCATTGCTATACCTCTGTTCTAACAATATGGTTAACTATTGAAATTGAACATACCCTTTTGTTTCTTGAGATATTGACCTCATTTGCTTGATGGTATGTGCACTAAGAACAAATGAATCAACATTTTAGCCTTTGTTAATGTTTCTTCTTGGTAGTTTGCTTTACTCCGGGAGGTGAAGCTTCATACCCAGGAAGAACGAAAAGAGAGAGGAGTGTTTGAGATGATTTCTGTGTGTCTGTAATGAGCTGAACGGAGTGATATACGTAGTGGAAAAAGAGATGTTACAGGGAATCGTAATCGCAAGATTAACGCCTCAAAATCAAGCTCATAACATCAAACATGAATGCTCATAATCTCTTAATTGAATGTCGAGAATTATGGCTGATACTATAACAACCAATAATGAATCTGGACAAAAACATGAAATGTATTTGGATACAAAACCAACTCAACCTTACTCTAAAATTAGAGTTTAGTTTAATTCCCAAGCCCAAGCCCATGGCCCTGGCCCTGGCCCAGTTTGGGCGGGGCGCGTGTGGTCTAGCCCAACAAGGGCTACCTCCACAAAAGCCCCTCTTGGCTTGCTACTTGAACAGTACAAATAGGAGGACAGATATAAACCCACATGCAAGATGGGATTATGACCAATGTGGGACAAGAGAATATACCAACAACAAGAAGCAAGGAAAGAGTAAGGCTTTGATAGCCATTACTCTAACAAATATGACTCACTATCACAGTAGACTCTCAAAAAGCTAAACTCAACTAGGACTCCCTTTGTCTCACTAGGTACTTTACATTTGGTTTGAATTCCTCTCACTCAGTCTCACATATTCAAACCAAACGTAAACTACTTAGTGGGACGGAGGGAGTATATACATAAAATTCATCACTTTCATCCCTAATAATTCAATAGGATCTAAACAATGTGGGAACACATAGTTTGAGTATGACTCTAAAAAGTACAGCTCATTTCACACGAGATACCAGACCAATCACATAACAAACTAGAAATGAGCGCCACACCTGCACGATGGGATTTAAGAATGTGAGCAATGTCTGACTAGTGCCTAAAATACATACAGCCACCAGGCTTTGCTAGTCCATCAAACTATTAAACAAGGGATCTATAAATCTGCATTCAAGAGTGATTTTCCAAGCTTAGCTAATTGGTAGATTCACACAAAGTACAGATGGTGGCTAAGTAGGGATCAATGCAGAATACTTATTTTAATCGAGCAGGCAACGTCAATGCACAACTTCAATTTCGGCAATTATCTCCACCAAATTTTGCACACAAAACATCAATGTCAATTAACTACTTTAAACAATAACAAAAGTGTACAGAAATAAACAATGTCAGTACACAAGTTATAAGATCTGATACCTGTTTCGGTTAGCTTGGTTAAATAGTGACTACGACAGCTAATCTGCAAGGCCAGGCTTCCATGAGACCATGACTGATCATGATCAGACTTAGTCTATCCTCTATCCAAGGATTACCTGCTTGCAACGCTTAAATATTATATGTCACAAGTTTACCCTATAAATTTGGCTAAATTACTTCAATTAAAATCATATTTCTGAAAAAATATAATAGATAGCATTACCATGGACCAAAAAATGTTATGTGTTTATGCACATAACCAAAACAGGCATAATACTTGTCAGATAACCTCTTTGAAACATTGGGAACTTGGCAGAAAAATAGACCTATCAGTACCATTTAATAATGAAAACTCTCAATTTATGGCCCAAGATTGTTACTTTACAAATGAACCATCAAGTATTCATGTACATAGTTAATACAGATGAAACAATGCCATCACAAAACACCTCGTTCATGACACAGGTTAAATCACATATATACATATATGAATGTGCCATCACATAGAATTTACCGTGACAGCAAAAATATTGTAACATATAAACTATTTACATAACTGCTTTTTACTGGGATCCAAGAGATGATACTTGGCAATTACTCTATCTAATACTTCATCAGGCACTACACCCTCAGACAACAATCGCTCATAAAGCATCCTGGCTTCCGTTACACTCCCAACTCTGCAGCAACCATGGATAACAATAGTATAAGCCACAACATCGGGCAATAATCCCCCGCAAACAGCAGAACGGAAGGTGCTAAGAGCCTCCTCAATTAAACCTCTTCTAAACAGGCCATCCATAAGGATGCTAAAACAAACAATACTAGGATCAATATTGTTCCTCAACATCTCTTCAAATAATTCAAAGGCATTTTCCATGCTTGAACATCTCGAGTATCCATCAAGTAAACAACCATATGTGACCACAGTAGGCTCCAGGCCCTCTTCTAGCAATCTTCTATACATGAGCACTGCCTCATTTACTCTACCCTTTTTACAAAGAGCATCAATCAGGATAGTAGAAGTGATAACAGTGCGTCTGACGGGTCCGATTGAAAGGGTTTTATACAGCTGAATTGCCTCATACAAATTATCTGACAAGCAGTAGCCGCAAATCATTGTGTTGTATGTCACTATATCAGGTTCTGGCCCATGATCAACAAGTTCCCGGAAGAGGTTATTTGCATCTTTAAAACGGCAGCCTTTGAGAAGACTTCTAAGAAGAACATTGTAAGTGGCAATATCCGGAGTTACCCCTTCCTGTACCATCAGCTGAAAAAGATATAAAACTGATTTTAATTTATTCTGCTCACAGAAGCCGTGAATAAGCGTGCAATATGCAATGGCATCGAATGCGAAACCTATCTTCAACATTCGGAAGAAGAAAACCAATGCTTCATCATACTTTGCCTTAGATACCAACGCTTTGAGAAGTAAAGTGTAAGTAACTGCATCAGGAGTAACATCCTTCATTTGCATTAGACTGTACACCTTCACCATTTCCTTCATTTTTTTCAATCTACAATAACCATCTATCAAGCTATTTAAGATATATACATTAGGCTGTACACCCATCATTGTGGCTTGGAAAAAGAATTGAAGAGCTTCATTCATATCGCCTTGTTTGCTAAGCCCATTAACAAGAATAGAATAAATGACAAAGTCTGGAACGAGGCCACAAGCTAACATATTTCTATACCACCTAAATGCCTCCTTCAAATTTCCCAGTTTGCAGAAACCATCAATAAGACTGCTGTAAGTTACAACAGAAGACTCTAAGCCCCTTTTAATGGATTCACCAAAGACTCCAGTAGCTTCAAGAAGATGACCCCCTTGGCATAACCCCTTGATAAGAATGCCATTGATAACTACATTAGAAGAGATACTTTGCCTGCACATTTTATCGTATAGTTCCATTACATTCGCCAAATCTCCTACTTTAGCATATGAATTCATAATTGAGCCAAAAATGACACTATCCAACTTGATTCCCTTCTCTAAAGCCTTGACTAAGAGGCGATAGCCTTCGTCCAACTTCCCATTCTTGAAAAGGCCATCAATAATGATACTATATACAACTAAATCTGGAACTATACCCCTTTGCAACATCAAATTGTACAGCTTGAATGCCTCATCCAGTCTCTTTTCTTTGCAATATGAATCAATCAGAGTACTAAAAGTCACCAAATTCGGGTTTGGACCAACTTCTACTAATGTATTAAAGAACTCGGATGCAAAATCTATCGAATATTCCCTACAAAGAGTCTTCAGAATCTTATTACAATCAACAACAACAACAACAGCAACAACACCTCTATCGATCATCTTCCGATGAAAAGTCAATGCCATCTCAAACAAATGATTACTTATCAAACTCATCATAACAAACTCATAAACATTAAACCCTTGCCTCAATTTCTTCTCACACTGATCACACACCGCGTCAAGCACACTCACAACCCCATCAACACACCGCGAACAAACCAACGAATCAACCATAATCCTCAGCGCATACGGAGCAACATCGATTCCCAACCTCGACATCCTCAAGAAAACACCAACACCCTCCTCAAACCTCCCATTCCTACAAAACCCAGCAACCAAAAAGCTATAAACAGTGTTAACATTACAACCATAACACCCAAAACCAAAATCTACAGCCTCAAACAAACCCACATCCCAATCCCTCTCAAGCATTTCATCAAACACCTTGTGTGCATGACCGAAAAGGCGATGCGACAACAATATATGCACAAGGCCACAGTAGGAGTGAACACTATGGTTAAACCCCAAAAGATTGTGCGACCAATAAAAGAAGGTGATTGCTGAAGTGGGTTTTGAACGGAGAGAGTAAAGGAGGTGATCAACTATGGTGGGTCGAAATGTGGTGTTCGAAAAAGGGTTTTTGGAGGGTTTAAAGTTGGGGTCTTGGAAAGCAGTTGAAATGCGAGTACGAGGTTGTTTGGAGGATAGTAATGATAAGAGGGAAGAACGTTGTTGTGAGGTGAAACTTGTGTAATGTCTTCGAAATATTGTTGGAGGGAAAAACATGGTTTCCAGTATGTGGGGAAGATAGTTGATCAACTTCCATTTACTTGTGAGAAATTGTGTTTCTTGTTTGCCAAGTCAATCTAACTAGCTTTTGACCTCGACGATATCAATTTTATAGCTTTTCTTTTCGGCATAATGTATATGTTTTTTTTTTCGAATTTAGTCAAAGTACATACATTAACTTTTTTTTTTTTTTTTTGAGAAAACATAGATCATTCATTTAACAGTAAGATCATCATATGCAAGTTCTTGGATTTTCGAAAGTGGGCAAATTAACCATACCCTATCCTCATTCAGTTCTAAGCTAAGCTTGGCTATAACATGTATCACTCTATTACCATCCTTACCAACATGTATAACATCACAACTGCATAAACATGACATTAGGTTTAAGATATCTGTTACAACACCGCCAAGAGTTGTCTTGTTGATGTTTCTTTGCTTCAACTCTATTACCATCCTTACCAACATGCATAACATCACAACTATATAAACTTGACATTAGGTTTAAGATATCTCTAACAACACCGCCAAAAGTTGTCTTGTTGATGTTTCTTTGCTTCAAACTTGTCGCTACTTGCAGATTATCCGTTTCGAATATAACTCTCCTAAGGCCCATGTCTCTCGCCACAGCCAACCCATATCTTGCCGCTAAAGCTTTCCCAATTACCACTTCTTCTCACTTCTCCAATTTCTTGTTAGCCACTACAGTAATTAATCCAATATTGTCCCTTGTAATCGCCCCCAACCCCATCATACCATCAGCAGCCATATCCACATCTGTAATGATCTTATTAGACCCCATTACCTTAGGCCTTCTCGCACAAATTCTGGGTTGATTTAGTATCTCATCATTCTTGTCATACTCTCCCACTAACGCTACACCCTTATTGCATATGCGTATGGGGTCACATCTGATCTTCTCAAAAACCCATCTGTTTCGTGCTATCCAAATTCCCCCAAGCCGTTGCCATGAAAATCTCCCACCATGCCTCTTGATAGCCTCTCTCAAAATCTGTCCACATCCACCACCTGAGCTTCTCCCCTTCTCCCAAGACAGAATAAAAAATGGTCAAACTAAAGATGAGAAGAAACAATGTATGACAAAATCTCTAGCTACTCGATTCTCTACCACTATTAGAGACAATTGCTTGTATAAATAGTCGTAGTTGGTAGGAATCATTTAACTTCTCCCCTAAGTTTGTGAGTCTTACCACTAATAAAAATGGTCAAACTTGCTACCTTTTCTCTTCTCATCGCCTTAATTTCACTCTGTTCTTTCCACGCTTTTTCTGAACAAAATAAGTCAAAATTTGTAAGAGGAGAAATCGTAAATATAATAAACTTTAAGTAAGGTGGTAAGCAATAATTTGAGAAATTTATAGTTGATTGAGTACAATGACGTTTATCCAAGATTTATAGCATTGCTTTAACATGAATATAGTTTTTCTTGCACAAAAAATGTTGTATACTCTTACATTGAATATAATATTGCTTGAATGCATATAGAAACTTGAATACGTGACTTTTATATTAAGAGATGGTCACATATACAATTTTACATTTTAATTAATCTAATACTCTTTTTCATACTTAAAAATTACAATTATTATTCAAAAGTGTATAGATTAAGTTTATAAATTCAATAAGATAGTCAAACAAAAAGCAATTGTGTAGACATGAACCCGCAACCAACTGTTAAATATCATTATGCTCCATGTTAAAAAATAAAATAAAGTCATGTAATAATAGGATTTATTTGGAAGTAAAAGAGAAGATAAATTAAACGTATATATAAGATCTTTTTTTTTTAGTGCAGACAAAAGATCTATTGAAGAAAAAATGAAAAAAAAGATCTACTAAAGAAAAAATAATATTAAGATATTAGAGAAAAAATGAATAATAAAAAAAAAAAATTAATTGACAATTGAAAGAAAAAAGAAAATTTGCTCAGAATATTCCCAAGTTTGGCTGGTATTCCATTTTTATTCTCAGGTTTGGATTATTCCTTAATATTCTCATATTTGTCTCATTTTTTCAGTTTTTGTGCCCAATGCTGCGAACTGGTTTAGCTGGTTAAGATATTTTCACCACAAAACCAACCCCCACCACCACATTCCTGGACCAAAAATATCACTGATCCTCCTCCTTCATCGCCATACCCTGAAGCACATTTAACACACGCTACAATAGGTAGCCCCATGACCATCCCATATTCCCGTAGCCTCCTTATTGACATACCACACCACAAAACCCAGCCATAACAACCATCAGCGTCGTCACCACTATCCCACAAGCCATGACCATTATCCCACAATCGAACTCAACTATCTCACAACTGACTGAAATTCAATCATCATATTGAATACTAGCTACAAGTGCTCCATAGCCACAACCATTTAAGGGGCAATGAATTATTGTGTTAGATTTGGTGGGGTTGTGTAGTGATAATTGGCAAAGTGGGTTCATGAGGACAATTAGAATATCGACTATGGTCAAGGTAGTGCGACGGCGGATTGAGTGGTGGTCGGAGGGCATGCTTGTGGTGGTGGTATCCAGCATACGACAAAAGGGCGGGTTGTTGGGTCGTGATAGCCAATGGTAAACGAAAATGTTATGATGTTTAGATGATGAGAATGGTGTATGCGAGGTTATTGTGTAAGGTGGTAGTGCTTGTATAGGATGGTTGACAAGGGAGGAGAATAGAATGGAAGAGATGAAGTAGAAGGTTGGGTGGAGAAGCTTGAATAAGAGAGAAGAGATAGAGGAGGAAGGAGGCAGAAGATATATGTGGGGAAGGGCTGAATGGGTGAAGAAATTACCCTTTTGACCATGATTTGCCCATGTAAAGGACAACATCACTCTCAACATTACCGGCTAAACCAGTTTGCGGGTCACTAGGACCAAAAACTGAGAAAATGAGCGAAACTTAGGATTATTAAGGAATAATCCAAAATCGGGATTAATTTTGAAAGACGAGACAAACTTTCATCTAGCAAATTCCTGTGTATCTCCATTCCAAGAATCTTCTTTGTTGCACCCAAATCTTTCATCTCAAACTCATTACTCAACTGAGTTTTAAGCTCATTGATTAATGACATGTCACGAGCAACAATATGATATCGTTAATTGGTAGTGTTTCATAAAAAAAAGACTCTATAGGTAGCGTTTGGCAAAACAATAAATCGTAAAGTGGATGTTCACAAAATAATTAAGAAAGCTTTGTTGGATGTTGCTCAATAAAGTAAGAAACCATGTAAAAACATAAAACATTTACAACTTTTTTACTTAACCACCGAGCAATTAATAGGAACAATACAACTTTACAGTACAACTTGCAAAAGGATGCACAAAAAAAGTTTTCCAAATTTGACATACAAAAGTTCAACTAACTAATTAAGGAACATAAAAGAAAACATAAAAAATATACCCTCCCCACCACCACAACTGTATTGATATAATTTCACCTTAGGCAATATAGGCATCCTTACAATAACAATAACCGTAGAAAACCCTCAACATCAACCAAAACTCCCACAAACAATTAATCCCATTAATACAGATATAACAAAGCCTAACATTTCCGCCAAAATACATCCATCCATCATAATCCACAAACCAACAAAATGAAACTTCTCAATGCATACCAAAATTCCGCCACCAATATCAACTACATATGCCGTGGAAAATATCAAGGGAAACGACGCTGGAAGTTTTTGCTTTTCCGCCGACACTCATGAAGGCATTATGGGCGTCGGTGTTGCTTTTCGTCGGTGTGTAGTGTTGTGTACTCCATCATATCCTTTTACTCCTTTTTTATTTGCTCGAAGAAAAAAGTTATATTATATTTTGGGTGGAAATTTGAACATAATAAGGAGCAGAGGAAAATTTCCAAAGATGGTAAGTAATCACATCAAAAAAGGTAAAATATTGGAATCCTCATAAATTTTGTAAAGTATTTCCATTTTATTTTGGAAGTATACTAATTTGCAATATGGATTTTAAAGTATATCGGTTGATTTCTTACCCTTCCAACATGCATTACTTTTTAGTTTTTATAAACGCTAGTTGTGCTTATATTTGGTAAATTACGCTTTACCCAATTTAGTATAATAAAGTACATACAAATAATAATATAAATCATATCAGATCTTCAAACACTATCCTCTAATACAGTATCCAACCAATATATATATATATATATATATCGGCAATACATATTACATTAGCCAAAATTCTATGAAAATACTGAAACAAAATATGCAAAAAATGAATAAAACACTATTCATTTTCTTCTACCTTATAGTCATCTCCCTCGTTACGAATTCCATTGGATTTACAATGAAAATGTACCCAATAGACACACCCCATTTGAACATACTCCCTCAGGAATTCACTCCAGAAGAAAGGCACCAACTCCTCACAAACATAACCATGTCACGAGTGTATAATTTTCCAACAAAGTTATCAAGGCTATCACCTCAGGATTTTCAGGCACCTGTGGTGAAGCAATTAACAGGTTATTATGCAACTCGTATTAGTCTTGGGACAAATGCAGGACGATTAGATCCTTATGTTCTTCTAGACACTGCTTCTCGCGATACTTGGGTTCAATGCGAAGGGTGCAACCCTTGTTTTGAGTTAGGTGCGAGTAATTTCAACTATTTAGCGTCCCCTTCTTTTCAGCAAGTGAGTGTAAACGACCCGTTGTGTACCCCAAGGTTGTTTTACCAGGGCTCTTGTGGATTTTCAATCTTGTATATCGGCCCCAAAACCATTGGCCTTGTAGGAAGAGATACTTTCTACTTCGAAAATTCTCAAACACAACAGTTAGACGCGTATAACGGTGTAACATTTGGATGTGGACTGCATAACACCGGCTTTACTTTTAGGGCGCATAACATTATAGCTGGTGTACATGGGCTTGCACAGGGGCCCAGATCGTTTTTAACACAACTAGATGCTCAAATAAAAGGACGGTTTGCTTACTGTCTAAAACCATGGACAATTCAAGGGACGGAATCAACCATATATTTCGGTGATGCTGCTCAAATAAGCGGGGATGCCACTAGGGTAGTCCAAGTGGTGTCAATGAATAGTGCAAAAAATTATCATTTGTACCTCTTGGGTATAAGCGTTGATGGACAGAGACTACCAATTGATCCATCTGTATTCGTATTAGATCCGGTGAGCTATAATCGGGGATTTTTTATTGACTCGGGTTCAGCTTATACAGTACTAGTAAAAAGCGCATATGACGTTTTAGAGAATGCAATGGTTAACTACTTTGATAGAAATTATGGTTGGCAACCTATGGCTTCAAAACAAAGACCTTTTCCACTATGTTACTCATCGTATCCTACAAGTTGGGCAGTTTGGCCTTATGTGACTTTCCATTTCGGCTTGAATGGACATTATGGAGAGGTTGATATGGAATTGGGCAAGGATAACATGTTTATGAAGCTTCCTAACGATCAAGGATTTTGTATGGTGATGAACTACAACATTGGAAGTGGTGTAAGTCTTTTTGGAGCATTTCAACAGGCAGATTTTAAGATTTTATATGATGTTAGGAACGGGCTATTGTATTTTGTTCCCGACTTATGCTAATAAAAGCGCATCGTAGGTTTTAATTATGGAATATTTAATAAAAATAAGTCAGGTTCACCAAGAATCATCCAGTAAAGTAATCATAGATTTTAATATGTAATAAATTAATCCAATGTTTACATGTATCTTATAAAAATGATCCTAAAAGTTCACGAAGTTCAATTGTAGCAAAACATATATTCTTACTAGTTTAAACCTCGTGCCATGATGACATTGTTAGATAGTATTATCTTATAAAATGATAAATAACATTAAAAATAATTTAGGAAAATTTGCTCAGAATATTCCCAAGTTTGCCTGATCTTCCATTTTTATTCCCAAGTTTGGATTATTTCTTAATATTCCCAAGTTTGCCTCATTTTTTCGGATTTTGGTCCCAATGACCGGTTGACTTGTTTGTGACATAGTAGCCGGTTACTTTAACCTACGTGGCAATTTTCATTATTTTTTAAAGTTTAAATCATCCACCCCCCTCCCCTCCCCTCCCTAACATAACTCCAACTCCACCTCTCCCTCACCCCCTTCTACACAGGTCGTCGACCACCACATACTACCGACTGCCGCCCTCAACAGCCCCCAAACTCTCATTTCCTTTACTTTCAGTTCCCTTCACATGCCTCATTTAATCACCACACAAACAGCCACCATCCGACCACCGCATACCACTTTTTGTATGTCCAACTCTACCATCCCCATGCCACCTGCAGTCTATCCACCCTAGCCCACTTACCCCTAACGTCCTCTTCATCCTTCTATCTTTATACTCAAACCATCACATCATTTTCCTCAAACTCCTCCTGTTTACACTTACTTGTTTGCATTCACTCACTGACATCACTCTTCTTATGATGTATAGCCCCTTGTAAACCAATCTTTCACCTTATTCTCCATATTGAGAGAGATCAAAGTAAGAGGAAGGTGCGGAGAGGAAGAGGGTAGGTTGTGGGGAAGAAGAAGGTGTGTGTATGGGGACGATAGAAGACGAAGAAAAGTTTATGAAGCAGAGAAAGGAAAGAAGAAGATGGGGATGTTAGGGGAAGGGAAGAGGGGAGATGAAGGAAAGTTTATGGGAATATAATGTTTGGAAGTGAGGAAATAATGGAGGGTGAGGAAGATGGAGAAGATGGGGGTAATTTGGAAAATAAACACCACGTAAGTGAATATGACCGGTTAAACAAAAACGAGCAGGTAAACCGGTGATTGGGACCGAAATCTGAAAAAATGAGGCAAACTTGGGAATATTAAGAAATAATCCAAACTTGGGAATAAAAATGGAAGATCAGGCAAACTTGGGAATATTCTGAGCAAATTTTCCAATAATTTAATGCATTTTTTTATACAACTATATGGTGGTATAGTTAATATAAAGTTGAAGAAATGCTCAATTGGTGCGTATAGTTTTTTTTTTTTGTTGGCCAACGTGGAATCCCGAAAAAATTACTTTCTTTAATTAGGTGCACAATGGATAAAAATCAACCTATGACCCTGAGTCCCTAACTGACAAAGGGCTACAAAGAGGATATACTGATGAAGTTGATTGGCTCGACCCAGGAGGCAAGACGGGCATAATGCTCTCACCCTTACTTTAAGAAGCCTATACGCTACCTTTAACTCAAACTCATGCCCAATGACAAATAAGGCATAACTAGGGAGCATCCCGTGCTTCGCACGGTAAGGTAGTATAT
>CAAKMY010090258.1:1762-19525 GCA_901111285.1 Corrigiola litoralis | reverse complement strand
AAAAAAAAAAAAGATTAAAAAGTATACCCAATATACATCAACAATATAACTAATATACATCAAATATACAACCAATATATGAACAATATACGAACAATATACACCAAAAATATAACTAATATTCATTGAAAATACAATTAATATAAATCATATAAATTTAATTTCAACATCCAAAATAATAATCCTACAACCCTAACCCTAACCCTAACCCTAACCCTAACCCTAACCCTAATCACCTACCCAAAATGAAAGCCCAGCAAAAAACCCTAATCCTAACCCTAACAAACCCTTACCCAAACTAACGTTGTCGCCGCACACCATTAGTGCCGCCCAGAACCACGCGTCGCCACCCACAAATAACCAAACAAATTACACTTCACCTAAAATTACGCCGCCGCCGTCTTATGGAAGAAGGTCGCTACTCCCACCATATGTATGCGAAAAACAACTAAGAATAACGAAAGTCGCGTTAAATCCACTTAGATCTTGAAATAAAGGACGGGAATAACGATATTGGAGATGAATAAGACGAAGATGCGGCCTTTGGGAGGGAAAAGACAGAAACGGCGGAGGAGGAGGAGGAGGGAAGTGAAGGAAGAAGAAGAGATGAAGGAAATGGAAATGGAAATGGAGGAGGATAGAGAGGGAGGCAGGCGAGGAGAAAGGATGAGGTGAGAGAAGGAGGGAGTTGAAAATGGGAGGAGGTTAGGTTTTTTTCTATATATTGGAACGCGCGAAATGACAAAACTGCCCCTGGGACTACCTAGAAGTAGGTAGTCCCGGGACTACCTTATAATTTACCGGGATCGACTAACTTTTTAATAGTGATATTGTAAGCATATACTTCATTAACCTTGGAACTAATAAGATCTCCGATTTCAGTGTGATTCGATTAAGCTGCGATTATTACAAACTAAGGATTCCAATTGTATCCGCCCCATCACCCACGGGTACTTGCCACCCGCCCCACCCGATTTAGTACTCACTCATTAAAATGATACCTATCCGAATGATACCTTTCAGTTAAAACAATAACTTTTTTATATATGAACTTCAAGTAATTAGTATCTACATACAAAACTACAAGTTTAGAAATCATAATTATGAAAATATTAAAAGCCCAATGAATATGAAGTGGGACGGTTAGGCATGAGCTGCAAAGGACGAGTTTGAGCGGTATGACATGAACATACCTGCCCCACCACCCATGATGAGTACAACATTCTATATCCATCCCCGCCCCGTACCCACTAAAATGCTACTCTTATCCATCTCACTTGAAACCGATACGGTACAATACTCGCTTACACCCGCCCCACTGACATCCCTACTCCCAAGACTAGCTTATCTTTAAATTCTAACCCAAGCAAAGATTTTTTTTTTTTTTTTTTTTACAGGAGTAAAGAAAAGTTTACATATTGGTGTCCAACTGACTCTCTGAAGACAATACAACAAAATTAAAGCTTAAACTATTACATAACAAAATATTCGTAGTAGAACTTGGATCAGCAACAAAACGCCTTCTTTTAGCCGGTAAAGCACTTTTTTGTGACGAAGGATCAATATAAACCTGGCAACCCTTTCTCTTTGCATTGTCCAACCCAATACAAAGCCCAACAATCCAACATAAGCCCAACCCATGTACTTTCCATTGTCGTACAAATGTACTTTCCTTGTCTCAACTCCTTATTGTTGTCTCTCTTTAACTTCCCAGAACAAAAAAGACCGTCTTTTTTAGGGTTTAGTCTCGCAAATTAATTAGCTCAACTCTCCTACCATGGCAGATGATGAATACAATGACATTGACATGGGGTCCGTTACCTTATACCCATTTCCCTTTTCATTTTATCTGTGTCTCTCGAATAATTGGGTAATTTAATTTATTGTCTTAGCGTAGGACCGTCTTACCTTAATTAGGGTTTTGTAATTTTGAACTTTTTATTGCTGGGTTGCATGTATTTTTGGTAAAGATGAAAACTTTATCAGGGTTTATGTTTGTTATTTGTAATATCAAGTGAAAGATGGAATTTTGGGGTATTTTTATTTTCTTTTGAGTTAGTTTGGTGTAGGGAATTTTTGGTTTAGTCGAGATTCGAGCCGGGTAGGACCACTAAGGTAGTAAAGCTCTCCCTGTGAGTTTTAACACTGTTGCATTAACAGGGTCTCGAACTTGAGACCTCTGGTTAATCTAGAATAACCCCGTATGGGAATTTATGAATAAAGATGCTGAATTTGTGTTGTTGTGGAGTTGTATGGTTGATTAATTTGTGTTAATTTTGTTGGTTGTTTTGGGTTTTGTGAGCTGTGATTAGCCTGTGAATTGTTTTGGGGAATTTGAGTGAAATTAATTTGTTTTTGATGATGTATATTGTGAGAAATTTGTTGGGAGGTAATATGGTGTAAAATGCATTAGCTTAGCTGATTTAATTTGGTTGCATGTAGAAATGGATGTTGGTTTGGGATGATAACGTTGTTGATTTGCAGCTTAGGTTAGTTTAAGTTATTGTTCATTGAGTTGCCTGAGTTGATGGTACATGTTGTCTGGTGTGATTCGTTTAATTTCAAGAGTAGGAGGTGAGTGGTTTGTCGACAATCAAGTTATAATAGGGAGCAATTTAGATAATTGCGCGCTATGTTATTGTGACACGCCTATATCCCCAAAGGAGCGATGTGTTAGATACCGGACTCCTCGATACTATGCGTGATTAGACACTTTAGATTAGATCTGTCGAAGCTTGCCCTGGATGTTTCTGTAATGCCATGTGTCGGGTCCTTGAATCATGCACACTCTTCGATGAGTTTGAGTAACATAGGTTAGATGAAATGTGGGAAATAAACGAGACATGGATGTGCTTTTAGCCAATGTAGCATGAGGAGGACGTTACCGAGTTGAAATGTAAATCATGTGCTACTTTTGCTGAAAGTATTGACTATAGTTCACACTTAAATAACCAAAACATAAGGAAATGAAAACATTTGTGCTTGTTTGTTTCTTTCTGTTGAATTTCAAACTGTTTTCACAGTGCGATGATGATATATTTTAATAACCCAGCTCATTATGAGGCCTTAATGCAAGGAGGTTGGGTAAAAGACTGAAGAACATTTAACATGTTCGTATATGTGTATCGCCCTAATAAGGCACCCTTATTTAGGCTGGTGGTGCTGCACTGTTTTTGCTTCTTCCTTCACCCATTTTTTTTATTACCAAACAATTTGAATCTTCATTTCCTTCAGGTCTCTATGATTGGCTCAATTAGCCATGCTGATACTGATAATCGTATGAATGAAGTTTAGTATTTTGGATTACCTCAGGGTTCGTCTTTTTAGTCTGTTGTCCCTATTATAGATATCTCGCGTGTTTGAAATCGTTACTCATACCTGCACGTATTCTGTCATGCTCTACAACATTACCTGGGCTAAGCTGATGCACATGACATCTATTATTTGGCTCTGAGAAGCTGCTCTCAGTTTCACCATTATGCTTCCCAGTTCTTTCCTGCATATGAAGTGGAGGTGACCTGCATTGTTTTGAGATTTGGCTGCAAAGTATCACTAGTATTTGATTTATGTTTATTAGAATGTTAGCATTTTAATCCAGATTACTGTTCACTGTTCAGTATGTCTAGCTTAACAAGCTCTTGCATTGCATTATGTCTCCACAGTTACCTTTGAATCGTAACTTTTCTTTCTGTTAAAAATGGTAATATTGTGGTTTGTGGTGAACTTTTGCATATATTGGCTCTTCAAAACTTGTGTTATTGGACTGTTAGTGATGTTTGCACTTCCAAGTAGGCTTTAAAAGGGTATCTTTTCCTTTGGTTGGGGGCTTTTTCTTGTTTTAGTGATTAACGAAAACCGGAAGCTTCGTTATTTAATGATTTTTTAATTCGTGTAAACTCTGCAGATACGAGGATGAGCCTCCAGAGCCCGAGATTGAGGTAATGGAAGGTTGATTTGTTACTTCATTCTTGTATTATTAAATTTATACTTACTTGGTGCAATTGTTTTTAGGATGGGGAGGAGGAGGAGAACGTAGCACAACCGGATGACGAATTGAATGATCCTGTGATAGAAGGTGAAGAGAGAGATGGTGAAGGAAAGGAGAAGCAACAGAGGAAAACAGCAAAATACATGACAAAGTATGAGCGAGCTAGGATACTTGGTACTCGTGCACTTCAGATCAGGTTTGTTAGTTTAGGCTCCTTGTTAATCGACTTCATTTCCCTTCTAATTTCATGTCTATTATTCAGTAAGAGTTATTTTGTTGTTTTGTGTGGTGGAACAGTATGAATGCACCTGTCATGGTTGAGCTGGATGGTGAAACTGATCCACTGGAGGTATTTTTTGCTTCCTGTTCCATAAGAAGAATAGCATATTTGTGGTTTGACCCGTTTTCTTTTACCCCCGACAGTTCTGAAATTCTGTTGGTTTCATTCTCTTCCAAGTACAATGCTATGTAAAATATCAGGTTTCATGTGTCTTGACTGTCGGAGATTTCAAGTTTCTGGTAGATAGGAAGTCCCTTTTGTCTTTTGAACCTACCGTGCTGTTGAGAATTTGGGGTATTTGGTTTTGCAGAAGTTCACGTTGTGGAACTAGTGATGTATTTTTATGCTTGTTTTCATCATATATTCCATATTTCCAGGTTAGAAGTAAAACCAGAACTCTACCTGCTAAGAATCTGGCTTTTCAATGTAGTGAACTAATGACCTTATGATTTTTGGTCGTTGGAATAAAATAGTTACACAAATGTGAATTCAGAGTATTGAAAAGTTGATAGTAATAATGAAGGTGTAATGAGTACCATTAACATTCACATATTGTTTGATTATTGAGGTTTCCACGGAAAAGCAAAGGAGTACTGAGTACTTGAATTGTTCCCTTGTCAGGAGAATATGGTGTTTTGTAGTTCTATTTGAGTCTTGAGAAAGCGGTGGGGGGTAGGCTCGCTACCACGAGCACAGTGATGAATTTTTAAAACTTATTGGTTAGAAAGAGCTTTTGAGGAGCCGGAAGTACAAAATAACCTTATTATGTCTTTGATGATCAATTGCATTATGTTTATGTGATCTGAAATCGCAGTGATGTCTCTTCATTTGTGCAGTCTAATCTGAGAAGCTTAGAGTTGTCTTGCAGGTCTTAGTTTTGGTTGTTGAAATCTTAAATCCTATTATCTCTGCCGTATGCAAGTGTTCCTAATTCATTCAGCTCATGCATTCTTTTGTACCCTTTACATCAAAAGAAGTCTTTATGCTTTCATCTAATGTTTTCCTTTTGTTTTTTTAGATTGCCATGAAGGAGCTTCGTCAGCGCAAGATTCCATTTACCATTCGCCGTTACTTGCCCGATGGAAGGTACTTTTCTTGTTATAAACAATATTTCCAATTTTCCTTACGATGAAAAGAAATGTTTGATAATCTGTAAACCATGCTGTCGTTTCTATGCAGTTATGAGGATTGGGGCGTGGATGAGCTGATTGTTGAAGATTCCTGGAAGAGGCAGGTGGGAGGTGACTGATGAGATCACACTCTTGGATGGTTTTGAGCACTTCAGCTTGTCAGCAGTCTTTTTCTTCTCTTTTCTTATATGTAACTCAGGCCCCATAATTAAGACTTTTGATCCATGTCTATATCGCCAAACATCCACCCCAAGTTCTGGGTCTAAGGTGTGTGATGGAAAGAGAAAGATGGTCTGACTGTGATGTTTGCTGTTATTGCTTCCTCTTAGAGAAGATGATGTTGTTGTGGATATGTTTAGAAGCATGTTTTAAAGCCTATTTATATTATTGTGAATCAGTCTGACTAGGCGTGGGTACCTCTTACAATCCTATATATGATGCTGAGCAGGTTACACTCTTGGCTTTCTGTCCTTTTCTGCTGACTAGAATTTTGTATATCCACTTATCCAGTCTATTTGGTTACCATGATAGGTCTGGTTTGGTTGGATTAATAGAAGCTTCCTCATGGTTGCAAATATTTTCTCTTTTTTAAAGAGTACAGTTGGTCTTCTTTTTCCGGGAATCGAACCCACATGTCTTGCTAGAAAGCAACATAATTTCTTTAACCGTTGAGAATGACTTTGATTTATCATTGAATGGGACATAGTTACATAATGATTATGACTGAATGAAGCATCAATTTCTAGAGTGCCCCAAGTTTCAACTATAGTATGATTTAGAAATTACATAATGATTATCAATTTTGTGATGTGCCCCAAGTTTCTATTGTAGTATGATTTGGAAGATACACCTGAACTTACCCTTTAGGTCATTATAACTTGTATCGCTCTACTATATGGTTGGATTTATTGCTCTACATATAGGTCTGTGTAAGCTATACTAGTTTGGTACATGAGAATGAGAATTCGGGGTGACATTGAGTGGGATCGAAGTGCTAGCCGCTAGGGACTCATTATACAACTCCTTGTAGGGCATGAGCATGAGGATTGGTTGAAATTTGATTTGGGTTCCGTTTCTCATGTTTTGTGTGTGGATCGATACTTAAGTGAGGATGTTAACAATTTATTATCACGTGATGAATGTCATATCCTGCTCTCTTTGTAATAGAATTTGAAGATTGGGGCTTCCAAACTCTCGTTCCGAACCCTTGTAAAGTTCTCATTTTTACTAGACAAGGTGAGCATTATAAAAATCAAACTCTCATTTGCAACTCAACTCTTACCGATTTAGCCATCAGTGATTATATTTCACAATGAGTTGACCAAGTTCAGTAATTAATACTTTGTGTCTCTAAATTACTTTCAGTTTTTCTATTTCAGAATGTCCACTTATGATTGTCAACTTTGACAGGCGAAAATATCACAAATTAGGTCTTCTTATATTTACACTTATTGTAGATAATATGTGGTGAATCGATTAAATTGAAGTATATCAATCGCTTAAATAGGAGACAATGAAATAATTGTCCCTTTTTGTACTTTCATACCTTTCACAACCAGCAGTGAAGAACAAAGAGAGTACTTTTCCTGTTCTTAATTGGTGGTTTTATGTCTCCTTGATGACAATGCATGCCATGTTGGTCACGAGCTACATCATAGTGCATTATGTGGCTCAAATGTGTTGCTGACTCATCTCCACATCAAGGAACCAAAGTAGAAGTTAAATTATTGGAACTTTTTGGTTCTTTTGTCGTTTAAAAACATATATAGGTTGGATTTAGGACAATGATTTCCTGCTTTAGATCTATTGTATTGATTAATGAAGATTAAAGAAGCGTCCCTTTTTGTTAATGTTTACTAATCTAACTCTATAAAAATTGAACTTTATGCTTAGTTGGAACATTAGCATGTTCACTTTTCATTACTCTAATCGGGGTAGAGGTTGTGGCATATGTGCTTTTGGCTTTAAACTAAGGTGAAAAGACACCTCTTGTTAGGAAGTGGTGGAGAAAAGTTGTGTAAGGAGATTGAAAGAGGAATAAAGTGAAAATTGAAGAATAGTTTTGTAGCATCAACTTTGGAGTAGTTGGGATCTCTTTTTCATGGAAAGCAAGAAGAATATTATAGAACGAAGACTCAAGAGTTGGATACTGTGACCTAATTATACTAGAGCAATGCTATTGGTGTACGAGAACAAGGTTTGGATAAGATTTGGCTACAAAATTCTTGTTATGTGAAACAGTTGTGTTGTTGGATTCGGCACATAAAATGTTTGACGTACATAATGGTAATGTATGTACTGCATGGATACCTAGCATGATCATGAAGCATATAAAACGTGGGTACGCAACATCTCTATAAAACAACAGTTATACGGAGTACATCACAAAGTAAGGTGGACATTGGACAACATGGTTAAGGAGCACTCATGATCAAGGTTCAACTGTTTAAGGGACGTCGATAATGATACTAAATTACTAGTATTAGTATGGTTTTCTCATTCGAAGCAACACAGAACTACTCGAAGTGATTAAATAGCAAACTAGAGCTAAAATTACGTTTCTACGAAGCTGTTAAGAGAAAGTAAGACTATACTCATATAACAAAAATTTAGATAAGGCGTCTAATTGTGAGTTATAGTCTGATATATGAATTTAAGAGTAAAATGTGATATAATATGAGACTTTAAAATTAACTTATTATATTCAAATTCTATAAACTCATATTTTTATCTTAAAAACTCATATAAACATAAATTACAGTCACAGTGTGTCATACAAATGTTAGTTATATACAAAAGTAGCAATATGATCTGTCTGATAATTTTAGTCTTTACCCTTGAGAGAAATCCCCCGTTAACATTGTACTCCGTATATTAGAAAAAAGGGTTCGTTGTTTTTTCACTGAAAATGGACCACCGGCAATAAGATCCATTGATGTTGATGAAGACATTGACAGAGCATGAGAATAAGAGGGAAAAGAAGAAAGAAAGAAAAGAAGTAAAGAGACTATCAATCATTAAGCAGGTTAATCAGCAGTAAATAATAGGAGGCGGCCTTCTTATACTTATCCGGAATCCAAGTATGGTGTACGTAGCGTACTAAAACAAGTCTGCTAATTGCGGGCCAGTGTATTTAAGCCACTAGTCAAGCACTCAAGCTTCATCATAGCATGTGGAAAACAGTCCTCGGGCTTGCCTAATTGGGATTAGATTCTCTTCTAGGGTTGTCTTGGATGTGAACAATTGACATGTGGGTGGGTTTAGGACTTCATGACTTGCATTATTGCACTTGACTAGCTTTAATTTGGTTATAAATTAACCTAGGGCCTGTGATATTCATTACTTAGATATTCACTTTACTCTTTTGGTTAACACACATGCAAGGCTTGATCATTGTTATTTGCATTGTGGAAAAAAAGAGGTAGCATAAGGCAAGAGTATTTCAGACTCAAGTTTCTCATGATTTAAGCAGTTTCAGAAAACACTTTATTTTATTAAACCAACACGTTATATGTTTTCTTTATGATTTTTATTTTTTCTAAATACTACAATTAAATTTAGTCAAATTAATTGAATTTCTTTTGTCAAAGAAGTCTGTTTAACCTTATAAAGTCTCTTGTATGACATGCAAAACATAACCTAAATAATCTCTTTTTGATAACATGTGGTGTGGCTAAGCAATCTCAATTTATACAAAATGGAGGTAATTAAGATTAATGGAGATAATTACTTAACGAGTCGCCCTAGATATATGAGGAAATTACTACTTCCCAGTGAAAAACTTTGACAAGTACAGTACGTAGGAATTGAAGTAGGAACCCTGTTAAAAAGTCTAAGCTTGGAGAGTCTAAACTTGTGGATCATAGTATTCTTCTTAGCTTCCACAAACACGCTATCAAGATATTAATTTCTTGATAAGCAGGGTACATAATTATATTTTATTTTGTTGTCGTCAGAATATAATGTTCTCTAAGTTACAACTTCGTCCCACTTCATTGCAACTAGCTTATTCCTTTCGATGTATCCAAGTTTATCTAAAAGCCACTAATATTTCAAACGAGACTAATGAGGTTGAAATTAACAAGTTTCTACAATCTTTGAGTACTCCAGAGCCGGCCACCACGTTATTCTATTTCCCACACAATAAGAAAATGATCCCCCTATATACAAAAACATGACTACACACTCTCGCCTTATCTTTTATTATTCGATATGGAGTTTTCAATCAAGAAAATAGAGCATTCACCAAAAGTCTAAAACTTTTTGTGTTGATTTGTGCTCATTTATCTGTCTTATTGAGAGTATAGCCCTACAATCCTAGTTGTTGGGTTATGTTCGTCCCTCTGTTCAAAAGTTTTTAAATTTTTGGTTACACCATATAAATTTCTTCCTTCTTATAATTGACCTTTATGCTTTTTAGTGCACTTAATACAACAGATGTGTTTGACAAGTTCTCATCTTAGAGAGCTCAGAGTTAAAAGATCCTCTTCACTTTTTTCATTGGCTTTTTAGAATAGATAAGAAGAACCATATTAAAATTAGGAGCGTTCTCTCCCAAAATAAATCACTCACCTATACCATTATATATTGTTCATATATACATTAGTATAAAATACAACACTAGAAAAACAAAAAAGCTACAAAATGTTAGTGGATAAGCAAACGAAAGGGCAAAGGCTATTTTAAACACCAACATCCTTTCTTTCCAACTAACAAGAACTCAAACACAGAAACATACACATTTCCCTCCTCAAACCAACCAACATGGGCGCAGGCATGTCCTCTGTGATCTCTACAGAAGGAGATCAAGCAGGCGGAGCACCGGCGAGGCGGCGAAAACTAGAGGACATACCAGAGAGCTGCATAGCACTGGTGTTAGGCCACCTAGACCCGCCAGAAATTTGCCGTTTAGCACGCCTTAACAGGTCCTTCCATGGAGCCTCCTCAGCTGATTTCATATGGGAGTCCAAGCTTCCTACGAATTATGCTTTCATTATTCATAAGATCTCCATGTTGCATGAAAAAAATAACGATGATGGTCACGACAATGATGATCATGATTTGAAGCAGTTTGTTCGTTCTCCTGGTTTTACTAAGAAGGATATATTTGCCTGCCTTTCACGGCCCAACCTTTTTGATGCTGGTACTAAGGTACTCGATCATAGCCTTTTATATATACTCATCTTGGTCTTATAACTCTCTTGTTTATTCTCGGTGATATCCGAAAAAAGTTACTGTAACACATGAATCTTATAGTTTTTCCAATGGAGCTGTGTGACATGTTTCATCTTTAGACTTTAGTAGTTTATCTAAGGTGCCTTAGGTCCAAAGAAATGTGTTGCCTGTTTATATACAAGCTAAGAAAAAAAAAAACCAAATAATCATGATCAACTGTGAATCTATGCTCCTACTGTTGCTATGTATGGACCATTATAATTATCTTTTCTTATGTAGTAGAGACTAGTGTAGGAGTTCATGACATGAGATCGAGGAGGATGAAATTTATCTAATTGAATATCTAGATTTGAACCTTCATGATAAGTATCCAATATCTATGTCGATCAAAATTTCGTTTTCTCAAATAGTAGATCTTTAATTTTAGTCCTATTCACTAAAGAATAAATGTTTTTGTTTGTATATCAAAATTTTGACGTTCACCATAAAGTAACAAAAAACCCATAGATTAGACCTTAATCTTTCTCCTACTTTTAGTGATCTACTGGTCTTTACAAAAATGGCGACCTTTGTCACCTTTAGCTATAACAAGTACTCCGTACAGTGTTGCGCATTTTCCTTTGTGCCTCAATGCGGGTTGTTGATATTTGACGTCAAATTATTTAATAATTTTACAGGTTTAATTATAGACTGAAATATATTGGGGTAGGATTAACTATTAAGTCCATGACTTAGCTTGAGTTGCTAGAATGACTAATTTAAAGCAGAAATTTGTGAAATATCAATGTCACAATCAGTGTTGGGACAATCTTATAAGCTAATGATAATAATGATGTTGATGTCATATTGGAACAAATTGGCTACCTTATCTATCATGCACTTGCTTTTGTGGTCGACCAAAATTGTCAAGAAAATAGTGTCAAAAAGATGTTTTTTATTTTTGTGATCCCTTATGAAAGAAGCATCTATCACGAATAGAAATGTCTCAACAATGACTAGACATATTGTGTTTGGCGTGATGATATTATTTGCTCCATATCAACTGCTTAGGATGGTCTACTAATTTATATTCTTGGATACTTTTGGATAGGAAATATGGCTGGACAAGAATACAGGAGGTGTTTGCTTGTCTATAGCAGCCAAGGCCTTGTCAATTACTGGCATCGATGACAGACGATACTGGAATCACATTCCCACTGAAGAGTCTAGGTGAGCTGCCTTGATATTTCTCTTTGATGGCTAAAACTTCTTCGCCTTTTTTCCATCTAGATAGGCCACATTAGATTCCTGATATCAGTGCCCTTTGATTCGAAATGTCTGTTCGCTTAAACGGATGGTTACCAAGACATTGATATTACTTGTTACTAGTTCATAAACCTTTAACTTGTTACTAGTACGATCGAAGAGACAATTGGAACGGCAAATCGACCAGGCAGGCAAAGCTTAACAGAATAGACTCTAGAAACTAAGACTTAGTGGTCGTAGATCACAGGAAAGGAGTATGTTGTGTGGACTTTAGCTAAATTCTCTAAATGTTTTAACAGAAGCATGTTCACAGTTACCCTTGTGCTTCCTCGTAACGAAAGGAGTCTATTTCCTTTTTTCCTGCAGCCCTCAACTCAAGCCAAGCAGTCAAACCTGCGAAATTTAGACCATTTGATCTTAATTAGCTTGCATAGTTTTGTCTAGAATGAGCTACTCAATGATGTAAGTATGTTGAAGAATTGATTTTGACCTTGACAAGGAGGCATTGTTTGATCTTCTAGCACTATATTAGTTAAAGATTTAATGTACATAGTCAAGTCTATTTGTGTTGGAGCAGCCACGTACTATTGAAATTGTCAGTCAAGACGCTTTATTAATTGTTAGTTTCATTGTCTTCTGTGCTCCTAGATTCCAGACAGTGGCATACCTTGTGCAAATTTGGTGGTTTGAAGTTTGTGGAGAGCTTGACTTCAAGTTTCCAGCAGGAACATACAGTCTCTTCTTCAGGCTTCAGCTTGGCAAGTCTTCGAAAAGATTTGGCCGTAGGACATGCAATCTGGAGCAGATACATGGATGGGACTTAAGACCTGTCCGATTCCAGCTTACAACTTCGGACGGTCAGCAGGCCGAATCACAGTATTATTTAGATAATCCAGGATCTTGGGTCCTCTACCATGGAGGAGATTTTGTTGTAAAGGATCCAAATAAGATGACGAAGATAAAGTTCTCGTCGAGGCAGATAGATTGCACCCACATCAAGGGTGGTCTCTCTTTAGACTCTGTCTTAATTCGCCCGAAGAGTACAGCCAAGGAAGTCAAATCAGTTTTGTAGGCAATCCAAATGGAACGATAAATGATCCATACTCTGTGGATCATAGTGGTGGGCGAGGGTCCAATACTGCAATGTATATTTGTGTACATATCAGATAGATTTTCCTGCTTAGGACAGTAGGATCATACATAGTCTTCGCAGTTTTCTAGAGCGAGCTTAGCGTTAGTAGTCGGTAGAGGGGTGTTCAAAGATATATGCTACCTGCATTTTATTTGTGCATTATGCCATTGTTCTGTCTGAAGATTGATGGTACTCTATCTGCCAGTTTGTAAATTGAGGTATGGCAGTAGCCAGTAGGTTTTGTTGTCTTTCAGTAGAGCTTCTGTATGGAATATTTATGAAGTTGTATATATTCATGCAGTGCTGGGGGTTGCGTCAAGGCCTAGCTTATTTTTGTTATTCAAATCAACAACACATGTTGAAGTTTTCTGGCATTTACACTCGGGCAAAAAACATTCTGGAATTTATTAATCTGGAACCAATAATTCACCTTGGAAGCATAGAACATATAGTTCAAAGAGTGATTAATTTTGTTGGGTCAAGCATCGGTTTATGGGAGTTCAACTATATACACACCTCTAGACTGTACTCCATGAGGTTAAGAGGACAAGGAATAGCTCGAATATTTATAGCCTTTTTATCCAAAAAAAACAGAAACATGAGGTTAAATGGCCAAATTTTTGTTAAGGCTTCAGAGATGTTGTTAAATAACCAAGTGATGTATTCGTAGGGGCATCTTTCATTTGTTACATTTGCAACACCAATTTGGCCATTAATCAACTACTGGTCAACTAAGGGAAATTAAAGGAGAAAGAAAAGACAAACAACTATCTCATATGGGATTTGATCCTTATTTTCCTACAAGCTATAGCAAGACCGTGTACTTGCTGATCTTGTCCTATATCAACCTTATAAATTAACCAAGTTTGATAGGTTCACAATCTTGGAAATAGTTCATTTGACGTGATTTCTAAACTGCTTAGATGATTGACAAACTGAACCAAATAAACTGATTAAAAGAATAATTCAATAGATTGACAAATTGTTAGAGTGAGAGCTTACAAACATACCACATCTTTTATCTGAGTAGCCAAAAAAAGCTCAACCAGGTACGAAAACATGTAATCCTCTACTTCTAGCTGTGAATTATGATCAAGAGGAACGAGATATTTAGCCATATCTTCATTTTTAGAAACCAAATGATGGGAGATCAGCGCCATAATCACTTTTATAGATTACACGTACAATGACCATAGGCTTAGCATGGAATTTTTCTTTGACTTGAAAAAAAAAAACATTTACATTTACAGTAACACAAAACTATACTATGTCTATTAAAAGATGTTGCTAGCCCAAAAGCTTGCCACGTAAGATAATGACATGAAAGTTATGACACATAAGACAACGATATGGAAAATATGTAATTTAAACACCTTTTATAATTGTGACTAAAATAATTAAATAAGACTATCTATTCTCTTTTCAAAAGAAAAAGTCACATAAAGAAAAATGTGTAACAAATATAACCTTTACTATAAAATTTATCATAAAAAAACCCGTGAATTACACGGAGCCAAAAACTAGTTCTTATAAAAGACCGCAAAGGTAATGCTATTCTTATAAAGGGTTGTATATGTCTAATTTGTCTTGAATAGTTGATTAATCTAACTTGTAAGAAACTCGTCTATTTATATCATTAGTACACAATTAAACAGTCTTTTATAATGTGATATTACTATATAGAGTAGGTTGGCTTGATAAATACTCAATACTTAACTTGACACCAATCAACATCTAATCCTAATAGGATTAAGTGCGGGAACCCAAATGCTTGATCTTCCTCTTCATTTCACACTTCACAATTTCCATTTTCTCTCTCCTAGGGTTTTTCTTTCACATCTCACCAATAGGGTAAAATTCCTCATCTTTCCTTCTCATTTCTCTTCCTATCTTAATTCCCCACCCAATTCAATGGTCCATTTGTCCAATTATTGCATTTTTACTCTTCAATTTTGACCAATTTTTGTGGGTCATTTTTCCCAATTTGGTTACTAAAAAGATTGAATCTTTTGTTTTTAGGTTGATGTTTCATAAATTGAGCTTAAAGGGTATATTGGTAATGTGATTAATTGAAGTTGTGTTAAGGTTTTGTGATAGTGATGTATGATTAAAGTTTTGCATTTCATTTTTCCCCAATTTGGTTGCTAAAAAGATTGATTTTTTTGATTAAATTGTTTTTTTTTTAGGTTGGTGTTTGGTTAATTGAACTTAAAGGGTACATTAGTTTTGTGATTAATTGAAGTTGTGTTAAGGTTTTGTGATAGTGATGTATGATTGAAGTTTTGCATTTCATTTTTCCCCAATTTGGTTGCTAAAAAGATTGAATTTTTTGATTAAATTGTTTGTGTTGAGGTTGGTGTTTGATTAATTGAACTTAAAGGGTACATTAGTTTTGTGATTAATTGAAGTTGTGTTAAGGTTTTGTGGTAGTGATGTATGATTGATTTCATTTCATGTTTTCCACAATTTTTTTGCTATAAAGTTTGAATCTTTTGATTGAATTGTTTGTTTGGAGGTTGATGTTTGATAAATTGAGCTTAAAGGGTACTAGTATTGTGATTAATTGAAGTTGTATTGTGGTTTTGTGATAGTAATGTATAATTGAAGTTTTACATTTCATGTTCCCCCAATTTTGTTGCTGTAAGTTTGAATCTTTTGATTAAATTGTTTGTTTTGAGGTTGATGTTTGAACTTAAAGGCATTAGTTTTATGAAGTTTTCTTGGGGTTTTGTGATAATCATGTATAATTGACGTTTTGCATATTATGTTATCCCCAAATTTGTTGCTATAAAGTTTAAATCTTTCCATTGAAATGTTCGTTTTGAGGTTGATGTTTGATAAATTGAACATAAAGAGTTAAAGGGTACATTAGTATTATGATTAATTGAAGTTTTGTTGTGGTTTTGTTAATAGTGATGTATGATTGAAGTTTGCCATTTCATGTTATTTTCAAATTTTTTGCTTTGAATCTTTCCATATTGAATTACTTGGTTTATGGTTGTGCTGGAAGGGTACATTAGTTTTAGTTTTGGGATTAATTGAACTCATATGATGGTTTTTTAATAGTGATGAATTACATTTTGTTTTATCTTGATGTTTGATAAATTGAGCTTAAATGGTGCCTTAGATTTAGGATTAATTGAAGTTATAATGTGATTACTGATGAATTATGTTGCTGAAAGTATTGTTTTATATGATGGAATGTAGGTTGTGGGAGGTTCTCGAAGTGTGTGAGATATGATGAAAATCGATGATGTTGATTGGGATTTTTTAGATTCTTTAGATCCTGATGTGGCTGGTAAGATTCTCATGTGCCTTGATG
This sequence comes from Corrigiola litoralis, assembly GCA_901111285.1. NCBI lineage: Eukaryota > Viridiplantae > Streptophyta > Magnoliopsida > Caryophyllales > Caryophyllaceae > Corrigiola > Corrigiola litoralis. Next base: position 3,253 of record CAAKMY010090258.1, on the reverse strand, counting down.
ATCCTGCTGATGTTGTTCGTGCTAGTTCGGTATCGCGAGCGTGGCGTGATTTTGGTAAGTCTGCTTATCAACTTGGCTTGCATCTTGAATGAATATTGATGGTTATGTTAGTCTTGCACCATTTAGATGCTACCATGTTTAATATTAAAATTCTTGAATGTATCCTTAGAGATCTAGTAAAACTTGATCGAGTAAATGGTAATGTTCATGTGCTTTTATTTCAAATTTGGCTTAACCTCATGTTCAGTGACATACTTCCACCATGATGGTTTCCTTCTGCTTGATGTTTTGCCATTTTTACCATTTCTCCCATCACAGTTGTCTATGGATAGATAACAACTGCAGATTCACTTAGTTTTGTTTAATTTGGAAGAACTCCTTGTAAAAGTGATTAACTACGTTGATATGCTTGTTGGACCTCTTGATCTTTTTTATTGGCTCAGTTTTTAACTTAACTAGCTGAAGATGTTACAGGCTAGGGTATTGTGAATGACTTATACCACATCAATAGTATGATTTAAATGGATATCCTTCTATTAGTGGGTTCAGGGGAGGGTCAGGTGTACTCTGGGTTCAGTCTAATTTTCGGTGGATGTGGAGGTTTATTCAGAAAGTGTATGACCTGGAGCTATTTCAGCTTGGGTGTTTCTCGATTTTTGAAAAGTTAGGTTACATTTAGGGCTTACCTCAGCTGCATGATGATGATAGTACTCATCAAGCATAAACTGAATTGTCTTTGCTTGGGAGGGAGCTGATGTGGAGCATTTGGAGTTGGACTAGTTTTTTAATTTGTTAATGGAGGGACTGCACCGAGAATGCTCCTGTCTCCATGTGGCCATTCTTGTAAGGTAACTTTATTGCGTATGAGACCTACACTCTTTTATAAGGGAAAGCGAGGAGAGGGAAAAATATGGGAAGGAAACGGATGGGAGGAAAGGTGGAGAATCTCTGTTTGATAAGAGATCACTTAAGTCTTCGCTACCAATGAGCTCACAGAACATGTTGTACATGGCTGTTAGTAGTATGTTTAGGCATGTATGTTGGAAACAACCTCTCTGTTGTTGTCAGGGATAGGATTGTGTACATCTTAGACCTCCAGAAACCTTGCCTTTTGCGGGAGCTATATGGGGTTGTTTATTGTTGTTTAGGCATGTTTAGAGAATGATAAAAACTGGACTTTTTTTCATGGAAACGTAAAGTGGTGTTTCTTCTTCTTCTTAGAGCTTGGACTTTAGTCTGTTTATATTGCTGTGCGACTTATACTCCATTTTCCATGAGAAAGCTTTTCTGGTTGATCTTACCAGACAGCATTTTATGCTCTAACGTATATGACTACGTGTTACTTTTGTATTTAAAAAGGAAGATTGTATAGTCTTGTATCTTAGGATCATAAACTGCAATTAGCACATGATTCAAATTTAGCATCGTGTTTGATTGTCTACAGTACCTAATGGCTGGTACTTCCTCCGTTTCTTTTTTATCTTCCCATTT